>JAUELK010100652.1:0-12151 GCA_031471215.1 Gastropteron pacificum
AGAAGAAGAAGAAGAAGAAGAAGAAGAAGAAGAAGAAGAAGAAGAAGAAGAAGAAGAAGAAGAAGAAGAAGCAGCAGCACTCTCTCTCACTCTCTCTCTCACTCTCTCTCTCTCTCTCTCTCTCTCTCTCTCTGTTGGTGATCTAAAATCTTGAGACAAGGAGAGAATGATGTAGCACAGTCACAGTTAAATGTAACCACAACAACCACCACGTCCCTCAATAGAGTGCAAACAGAGTGGATGTGTCAACATATTTATTCCGGGAAAATGACGTCATCAATGGCATAGAGCTAGTAGTGTTGTTGTAAAGAGAAGGGAAGTCCATGGATGATAATATCGTTTTTCCACCAGCAAAAACGGCGACGGGTCCGCTCTGTTTGCACCCTTACCAATGCCCCAAAAGCTGTCAATCAGTAGACTAGCTTTGTCAGATGCCAGATTGTGGTGGACTCAATCAATAGGCCAAATTATCGCCTAGTTTGGCGTCTTCGGGTACAGACAGACTGGCCTTGGTCACTGGACACTGTTTGGTTTGCTCACGTAAGACTTACGTGCCCAATCAGTTCGCACGTTTTTGCTCCGTCTTCTCACGTAAAGTCTGTAAGAACGTTTGGATAAATTATAGAAAAGGCGTCGAAAAGGCGCCGTGAAAGAAGTAGTAGGTCTGATTCGGTGGTGGTGTAGTGGTCAGCGCGTAACCGTCTCGAGTCAATGGTCCCGGGTTCGAATCCCGGGCGTGTCAAAACGTATCCAACACCAGGTCTACTCTTGGAGAAAAAAAAAGTATGTTGTAACGACTTTCTCACCCCACCCAGGTGTAACATGGGTTCCGGAATATAGACAGTTTGTTTGTTTGTTTGTTGGCATGGGCGCCGACCAGGAAGCACTACAGCTTATTTAAGGGGGATAATGATTGATTCAGACCAATCCATTGGGAAAAAAAACTGTATAAAATACTGAAGCCCATGGGGTTGAGAAGGCTCTGAAATGAATTAGGTAATAGTGTCTGTGAAGCGCGTTGAGCTTGCTGTAGAGCGGAGAAAAGCACTCTTCAAATAAATGCTACCAGATCTATCATAAACAACTGGACGACTTCTTGATCAAACTATTCCACTCGACTGGTTGACTTGAAGACTCATTCCTTCAATTATTATTTGTTTCTGTGAGGAGACGAAGCGAAAACGAAAGTAGTGTGTGGTAGAGCTGGGCAAAACCCGTACTTTCAAGTAATCACGAGTATCGGGTACCCGCGGAACAATACCCGCGGGTACCCGTACTCGAAAAAGTAATCACTCTTGAGGCTTAACATTCACCGTCAATCTTCCTCCGACGAAGGACAATGAGCGGGGTGTGTCCATAGGTGATGAGTATATCGAGGTACATGATGACTGACCCACAAAACTGACGACCCATCCTCAAGTTCAAAACAATATCTTGGGTGGGCCATACGATAGCATCAGCGACGACGGTGACATCGACACCCAAGATAACGACGATGACGTTTTTTGCGGCAGCCACAAGTGAATGCGCTCTTTTGAATATATAACAGATTAACAGATACTCTGCCAGTGATACTCCCGCGGTTCCATCTCGAATACCCGGGATCTCGTAGCCGAGGCAATACCCGGAGTAACCGGTTACTTATCCGGGTACCCGTCCAGCCCTAGTGCGAATACTAATTCCGTAATACTAGTACTTGATTAATCTCACGGCAGGCGTTTAGCCTATGTCTAAAAGGAGTCGTCTTCAACCCGGTTTTGAAGGGTAGATTGTTTTCACACTGTTCTGAACACACTTGGAGTATCACTTGTTTAAAAGAATCCATAAACACCACAAAACTCCAAGAGAGTTTACATAAATAAATCCAAACGAATGCAGCACGAATGTCAAATGGCCAATCCGTCAAGTACAGTATCGGATTTCGGTATTCGCCCATCCAAAGTCACGGCGCTATACTGCACTTTTACCCAAGGTGACATTGTCTGAATTCTTACATTCCAACTTTTTAAAATCAGTGAAATATTATAACATGCAGTTCTTATCTGCCACAAACTAGTGCTCACCTACAATGTCAAAGTGGGGGGGCGGGGCAGTTAGTCTTATCTACTAGATCTCTAGAGTAGAACCTTCAAAGAACTAATTAATAGAATGCATCATAGGATCTAAGCTTAGAGGTCTTTACGTAGAGCTGTATATATGTCCTGCGCCACTGTAGGTACAAATTAGCATTGTTCAGGTGATCACGTTCATAAGATAGTGAGGGCTCATTCTTTTTTCCAGGTGATATCTAATTCTTAAATCTATATATGTAATCTGGTAACAATATCTCAAATTACTTTGAAAGGTTCTACTCGATAGCTAATTCTTTTTAAAATTGACTTTCTCCTTGTCCCATTTGTAGAATGGGTTAACCACAAGTCTTCTATAATCTACTGCACATGTGTCCTCAGATCCATCACAAGATCATATTACAGAAACTCTGTCGGTGTCATGATTGTGTATGACATATCCAAGAGGAGCAGTTTTGAAAACCTGAAAGATTGGTATGAAGAGGCGAAAGAGCACATCGAACCTCACAAGGCCATCTTTATGATCCTTGGTCACAAAGCAGATCGTGAGGAAACCAGACAGGTGACTCACAGAGAGGGAAAGAGATTTGCTGAAATGCACGGACTGAAGTTTTTTGAAACCTCTGCAAAATCTGGCCAAAATGTAGAGCAATCCTTCACTCAGATAGCCAAAGACACATATCAGCACTTGCAAGATGGCCACATCAAGATTGAGGAAGGATGGGATGGGGTGAAGGCTGGTTTTGCCAGACCCAAGGAACCACCTGTCCATCTGGCGGAGGCCGAGGGTGAAAGCAAGTGCTGTTAACTGTGATGTGATTGATCTATCTCAATACGATGTGTTGTTGTTCTGAATAGAAGACAGGTTAGAAAGTGTTTCTTTTTTTTGTCCTGGATTGGTTGTGTGACAGGTAGTGAGGTGAAAGCGTTTTAAAGGATGCTTAAATTCATGGAATGATGTCAGTGCTGTTTGACTACAGCTTCACTTCTGATGTTGAAATTGACAAGCTGGTTTAATGGAGAAAAGTTTATCGACAGTTGTACCATTTCTTTTCTTCTTCCAAGTTCTGTCAATGACTTTCATTTGTAACTTAATATGGTGAAGAATGTTTAACAAAACATTGTAAATAGCAATACATTATTATAATGTAGACTTACAGATACAGGGTTGAGAAGGTGTTAATTTTTGAAGTCTTTCGCATTAGATTGGAAATCTCGTTCAGCATAAAGCCCCATTATGGTCAGGGGAGATTCACAATCTTTGTTGATTCAGAGTGTTGTGACATGGATACAATAAATTCCATTTGATGTTCAAAATTGTAATGTCATAATGCACAAGTCAAGGGCATTGTTGTATTCATTTTTTTCCCTTTCTAGCAGAATCCTGCACTTTCATTTGATATTCTTTCAATGATCTGTGTGAGTTTGTTTATGTAGGTAATACTACCTAATCAGTCACTGAGTTTGATTTCTGTTACCTGACTGAGCTTTGTGAGAGATTTTGATGTTCATGTCATGTTGTTTTTTTTATTACATCTCAAGCCTATTCACTTACATACTTTGTAAGCCTTTTCCCCACCTAAATAATATTTTTTGACTAAGTGAATCACTATCCATTATTATACATCTCTATTATTTATACTGTTTATTTCTAACCTAATATCCTTACCATAGTGACCACATGCTTTTACTTTTATGAAATGATATATGTAGTAATAATAATAATAGTAATGAAGTTTATTTATAAACCACCCACTCCCCTGGAATACAGAGCTATATATATATATATATATATATATATATATATATATATATATATAGTACTTAATATATCCTTTTTTCATTTTAAGTCATTATACTGGATCTCATCGTGGAAATTTTAACCAAAATTACAACGTGAAAAGGAACAGCTACTCAACTCTGCTCTTGCAACAACAGCACCAGTACTGATGGTATGACGTCCTCCGTTTTTCAATGAAATTAATCTGTTTTGTTTCCAATACATATAATGTCTTTGAGGTACTCTCAGATCATTCAAATACGTCCTCTTATGTTGAAATGACTAGACAAAAGGCAGAGATTTGTAATGTATCAGGGAAACCTATCATGGTTATCCATCCTTACCATGACATTCGAATTTGATTTGTTTTATTTTTAAATAGGTAATAATAGCTACGTAAAGAAGTACATGGATTGATACGATAATTCTTATACTTATGGTGTTAAAATCAAAGAGGAATATTTTATGGTTTATCTGTTGAGTCATCTCCTTAAAGATGAGGACTCGTTACCATGGCAATTATTTTTTTTTGCCGTCAATATCAAAGTATCCTTGTAACTTGTAGGTGGTCCACAGAGCTGATTCATGACATATCACTGTCTCTTGTGTCGGGTAAGAATATGATTTGTTTATGGTGATGTATTATTTGTCATTGTTCCCCATTTGCTGCAATTTTTATAATTTTGATTTAACTATCAACTGACCGATGTTTGAAGTGATCTTGAAATTGTGTGGTCACGTCAAAGTGGCAGCTACAGAAGACGGTATCATGACTTGAGGCCCTTTTATGGAAAGATTTTTACATCTAATAATTTGTCTTACTAGTACTTCATTCAGTTTTTTTTCTTGCTTTGCTTTTTAGTAGAAATCACACTTCTGGTCACAGATTGTTGTCTCGGTTTGAGTTTAAAAAAAAATATAGACAGGATAGAACAAGAGAAATGGTATTTTTTACTTTTGTGACACTAATTTTCTTTGTTTCATGTACATTGTGATACTTTTTTACCCTGTGAGCATTTTGAAAAGCTAGTCATAGTTTTAAATAGTGAGCGTGCTGTAATGTTAGCTCCATTTATAGTGAGAACCTGATTTAGATTGCTTTTTATTGTAAAAACATGTACACGATTCTATTGTTCCTCTCTATGGTTTCTCTTTGCTGTCATCAGTTCTGATATTTTATCATGAAATAAATTCTATAAAGTGGGGATGATTCATTTAAAATCATGTAAATGTAAAGAGGTCTGTCGGGACAATAGTGGCTGTAAATTGTAAAGGGCTTTGAGTTTGCTGCAGAGCGGGGGAAAGCGCTATATAAATGCTATCTATGATTATTACTAGATGCAGACTCCCCTTTCTCCTTTTTAGTTTTACTCCTTTACTCATGATTACTCCTCAAAGGGGTCATAGAGTTTCACTCTCCTCAGGTAAAAAAAAAAAAAGGAATAGAACAGTGCTCAAGTCGTTTTCCAGTATGCTGAATCCTATATAGATTTCAGATTATTTGATCATTCCACACCAAGTGGTGAAAAATAGGAAAAGGCTTCACCACAATAAGTTCAGTTTTCATGTCTAATGGTTTAACAACCCTTGTCAGTCATGACAGAACAGTCTGATTGCTACAGACTGAACTATCAGTGTGGCGCCTGGAGCACTGATAATCACTGATTTTGTTATGGTATGAATAAGTATAAGGGTCTTATCTCTGTAACAATGAACTGTTGTGCATTATTGTAAAGTAGTGAAAGGCCTAGGGAATGTGGTACATAATATGATGTGTATACAGTGCCAACATCATTACTGTGTATTTTCAGCAGTTTCAATTGCATTTTGAATTTTGTGCATTTCATGTTTCATTTCTACACATTTTGTATCAGACCTTTTACTTTCACTTTAGATGATATGAACCTGCTCTTTACTCGATATTCAATGTATTTGCTATCAGTGTTCCTTGATGATTCTGCAACTGTACTCTTTTTGTTTATTTGGGAACTAAGACTCTCTATACTTCTCTCTCCTTAAAAAAACCTCAATCCACATCCAAATTTGAAAAGCACTAAATTCAAAAGTGACTCTTTCAGCATAATGTTTACTTGTTCACAGTGTCAAGCAGAGTAGGTTATATTCAGCAACAAGTCAACAAGTATCTAAAAACAGTTTTTCCATAAAAGTGTCATACCGCAAACAAAATCAAAACAGGACTTGAGCTCAAAAGAATGTCCTACCTTTTCCAGTGATGCTGTCTTTTTACTTTGTGTATACTTATAAAAACCTATTGCATATCATGTGGTATCAATGCATCCACATTTATTTTAATCAAATTAACATTGCGTTGATCATGTGTTAATCACTATTTTTGTTCCTTATTTTGTCTGCCACCTATCATGCAACATACTCATTTTAACTAAATCCTTTCTTTTCATTGTTGATTATTATTTTCCTCTCTGTTTCTTTGCTCCCCACATCTGATTGAATGGGGAGCAGTGGAGTTCCGGGTTTGTTGTACATCTTTAGAGTATGCTTGATAAAGGGATAAATGCTAACTACATTTTTTTTTTTATGCTATGATTCATTTGACAGGCCTGCCAAAAAGTGTGCATCATATCAATATAATTGTAGACTTTATACATGTACTATTCTTAGAAGGAATGCAAACACAAAACAGCATTTTTCTTTCTTACAAGCGCTTCTCTCACAAATGGAGCAGTGTTTCCATATATATGTATATTATGTTCCAACTCTTCTCTTCGTATTTGTTGATTCAGCTACTTGTTTCAAAATCAAAAGCCTATATAACTTTTCATACAACAAGAAGTCGTTATATCAGGAGAAGCATCAGAAATAATGAATAAGAGGTAAGCTTACAAAGTTTAAGAGTTAAGAGTCAGGTTTAGAATGGAGATCTACTATCAGTAAGAAGAAAGTGAACAGAAAAGATCAGGCATAAGGTACAGAAATCAATTTTTAATTTCTTTATCTGTTGCTATTGTTTTTCTTGTTGTTTCAAAGTTGTCAAAGGAACTACGCAGACTTTGGTTTGTAAATGTGGCTTTAAAAAAGACATGAACATGATCAATCATTGAATGTGCTACGTGAAAACTTCACCCCAAATTATCATATTCACAATCATGCGTGACATTTATTGGAATTTATGTAATGTTACCATTGCTGTGCGCCAACCCATATCATATTATGTGATTTTGAATGCGTGTCCTTGTTTGTTTCTGTTTTACGTATCTTCTGAGTTCCTTATTTCAAGAGGAATAGGAGGCTGAATGAGATTGGAAACCACAGGGGAAAAGGCAGCGTCACATAATGTATTCAATAATAAAAGAAAGTTCAAAGTAAATACTGCTGCCCATTTTAATGGAAAACCAACAATGTGCATCTAAAATTGATGAAAAACATACAGATTTGTTTCCTACACCACACACTATTTTACTAAACCAAAGATGATACAATGACAATGGGAGAGACGGATAATGTAGGCTACAGATTGCTTGATGTAGCAATATGAGGCCAGAAGAGGATAGGGACACCAAAGAACATCTGCAGATGTTGAACTTTAAAGGAGGAGCAGCAGGCAATGAAGAGATGACTAGAGGCCCGCAAAATAAATATCAAACTGACTGGTACCTTCAGTTGAGTTAGAATGACCCTGTCTTACTGACATTTTGAAGAGGATGACGGTACAGCTGTAGATATGTCCTTTCTGCACTGATTTCGATTTGGCCTCGTAATCCGAAGAAAAAAAAGTACAGCCCTAATGGCATCAGTCTTTCAACGAAAGACAGAATCGAAAAGAAAACAAGGAAACCATTAAATACTGGGACAACATAAAAAAAGTTAGCCTGCTCAAGATTAGCCAGATAACCAGAATGGGGCGGTACAGAGACGAGTAGAGAAAGATTGTGAGGAGCTAACATCAATAGCGATGAAGCCGATAGGTGATCCGGTACCAATGACCAATTGGGACACACCAGAGTTTCATAACATTGATTTTCTGAGAGTGATATACATGTATAATGAGACTGTGACTCAGCTGTTTTTTTCCCCTGTTGTCTTCAACATGTTTCCATCCTGCATGATCTCTGTCACTGCTCAACCATGTTCACTGGCATGCCAAAGGTGTGTGTATCCTGCTGCTGTTCTACATTTCCTCTCTCGATGTACTACATTTATCTCATCATGTGTGGACTTTGTCATTAGAAAGTGTGAATGCTTTTTAATTTCGTGTTTGTCAATTGTTATTTTATTTTTACAATGTTTTCGTGTCTGGTGTAAGTTTAATTGTATTGTGCCCCTTTTTAAAATTTAAGAATTGTTGGTTGATTTATTTATTTGTAGAAATCTATTTTCTTTTTGCTATAAATTATAAATGTATAATATATGTTTGACAATTTTAATTCAAGATTCAATATTTTTTAAATGGAGCTCAAGTACAATCATACATAAGAGTTAAGAGCAATGATTGGTTGAATTAGAAATGAAAAACATATTTTTGAAGTGCCAATGATATGAAATATGATGGAAATTCGGTTATTCATGTATTACATTGCTATATTCTGACATAGATTTTTTGATGGAACATTAACTGTTCACGTGATATTGCTTACTCTTTCTTAGGCCAGTGGTAACAATGTTGCATATTGAAGTTCATGTCACCCGCCTCTCTCTTTTGATGACACAGACGATATTATTTTACTTAAAACACAACTTTTTTGTGGAGTAATGAACATTGTTTTATGTGTGTGCATGAGTGAGTTATTATATTTGTGATTTCAATGTTGTACTAAAGTTTAAATGCTGTGAATTTACATTGTATATCATTCAGTTAGTTCTCTCTTGTGTATATATGTAGCTCTTAATAATAATAATAACATCTTAGTGGTCAAATTAAGTACATGATGTAGACTAGAAACCTGATATGTTTGCAAGCTTTGTTTCAGTTACCTGAGCATACTTGTTACTAGGTCAGGTGGAAGAAGTGGGGTACATGTATCAGATTAAAGCTCGTTTGAATTTTACATTTTATCGCAAGCAGTGGCAACTGTGTTGTTGGCTTCAGCCCAGCAAAAAAGTGAGGCTAGTACGAGTAGTATAGTAGTAAATAACTCACAAAAATCCAGTTGCCCAATGAACGGAGAAAAACACAGGCAGTCAAGTTGTTAGTGTAAACAAATGGAAAAGAGACATTTTTAGGGAGTCAATTCAAAATGCTTTAAATTTATATTATACTTTCATAGTTTGCTATGCATTTCAGCAAATCCATCCAGAAAGGAGAGAGAGTTTTCACCTGTGTTGTTGTGTACAGTTTTCAGCTGTGTCAATGTGTTGTCTGTGATGTGTACAGTTTTCAGCCATGTTGATGTCTTGTTGTGTACAGTTTTCAGCTGTGTCAATGTGTTGTCTGTGATGTGTACAGTTTTCAGCCATGTCAATGTGTTGTTGTGTACAGTTTTCACCTGTGCCGATGTGTTGTCTGTGATGTGTACAGTTTTCAGCTGTGTCAATGTGTTGTCTGTGATGTGTACAGTTTTCAGCTGTGTCAATGTGTTGTGTACAGTTTTTATAAGTGTCAATGTGTTGCCTGTGATGTGTTCAGTGTGTATGTGTTGAGAGAATATTGTCCATGCCTTCCATAGCCCATGCCATAGTCCCCCCATGCAGTAGTCTGTATGTCCCCCCTGGGTATTGTCCAAGAAGAACAACCCTCCCACAGTGTATTCTATGTGTGCTTGACTACTTTCTTGGCGCCTTGTGTTACCAACCAGTCATCTTGCTTCATCAGAAACCATTATCCTGCTCGCTAACATGTTTGAGTCAATAGTTTGCCCACTTCAGTTGGAAAAAAAAAGTTCATTAAAAGCATTATGATTCAAACAATCTTTGTGGACACTGTCACCTCATTTTGTCGGTTTTACATTGTATTTTGTCCTATCCACATACAAATCCATAATTAAATTAGGTCTTTTTGTTCGGAGGACATGCTGCTGTTTTTGGCACAAGACTGACTTGGGTACTGGCGATCGTTCGATCCAAATGGGTGACAGGTTTTCTTTTGCAATTGAGCGTAGCCATGGAGGGTTGTCCTCTGCGACTTGTGACCTCATGAGAATACCTAAATTGAAATGTATATTAAAAATGAATTACTACAGGTATTAGAGGAGAGGATAAAAAAGACAACGTTTAGGGG
The DNA here is from genome assembly GCA_031471215.1 of Gastropteron pacificum. Lineage (NCBI taxonomy): Eukaryota > Metazoa > Mollusca > Gastropoda > Cephalaspidea > Gastropteridae > Gastropteron > Gastropteron pacificum. Next base: position 10,043 of record JAUELK010100652.1, read on the forward strand.
ATGGCTGTAATTAGTTATAGTGTAGCCTGACTCAGTAGAACAATCATGTGTAGTACATGTATTATAATTAATGTAGATTAATTGTGGGTTTCCTTCAGTATTAGTATTAAAAGAAAGATAACTCGTGATATAATCATTGACCTGACCGCCCAGTCGGAATAATGCAGTTATGTCCCCTGTCCATTATCAGCCGCTATTCCACTTCTTTCTACATTAAGTCATTAAGTACATACTACATACCATGTACTTCTACTTCTACGTCATGAGCAGTAATCGCGAGTCAGAGTACACAGTTCCTCGCACATTTGGGCAACAATTTTGTCATCTTAATGCATGAGCGTGAGAATGCACACTGAACACAAAATGTTTCTGTCCAACAAACAAACAAAACCATGGCTGCTCTATGGCGACTGTGTGTTGGCTTCAGCGAAAAGTGCAGCTCCATAACAGAAACACTAATGCACATTTCCTTGAGAAGGGATGAACAAAAGTGTAGCCTACACAATTTATAAGTTTTGAAGGCATAAAGAGAGAAGCTAGAATCGGGCTTTCTCTTTTGTTTGTTTTTAGGCTTGTCCGTGCAGGAGATCTTTCGTTCGTTCGTTCTTCCTTTCTTTTTGAAACTCAATGAAGCTTCTATCTATTGTGGCGAAGAAGCCACAAAGTCGTATTGTCCAGTCCAAGTAGACCACTGACCATCACTATGCTATAACTATGACACGACTTCACACGACCCCCCTTGAAGCTGTTTTGAATGAAAGCACAACAGCTCAAGCCAACTTAGCTTAATTGAATTAGGTCATCAACAAAGTATCCTTCACGCTCGACTGGCCACGTGGTCATGTCATGGTCACTGCTGGCTTCGGCCACTCACTTTGACAGGTTTGACCGTTATGGCAGCACAGACCCAAGATCTACGTAAAGACGGGACACATGGCTCTTTTTGCGTAGCCACCAAGAGCGCCTCCCATGTGTACAAACAGCATACAAGGGATAATAGGAAATTATGAGTAAAGCTCACATGTGTTGGTCTGTATCTCAGTGTTAAAAGCCCCTCTTGTGTGTGTGTTGGGGGCGCGCTGGATGAGGCTTCGCTTTTTAATTTAAAATTTTTTTTTTTTTAAAGACAAAGTCAAGCAGACCAGTGTCCAGTCTCAGATCTGACGACAGTTGCTAAGCTCCATTAACGAAATCTGCTTACAATTTTTTAAAGAAAAGGGGTGAAGGAGAGGGGGAAGAGTTCACATCCATATCGACACTAGTATGTCATGTAAGAGGTGGGGCCTACGTACAAACGTCGGTCTTTTAAAGAGCAGGGGTAAACAGCTATAGTTTGTCTTTAAGAGTAAGACCAAACGAGTTAAACCCACGAGTTTACCGTTCGGTCGGCCACACAGGAGAGATTGAGATAGATACATACATACAAACATACAGACATACGTACATGTACATTCTTCATAGTAGTTCTTGATTCGTACATACATACAACAACACAGAAAGATTGGGGAGAAAGGATGTTTTTGCTTAGGAGTTAGGAGCCTTATGAAAATAATATTACAGCGAGTCAATGCTGCGTAAACATTAACTACCGGTACGGTGGTGATGATAACGACGACGATGATGGTTTTGATTATGATGATATTACATCACCGAGTCCAGCAGGGTCACAACAGACAAAGCTTAGTCAAGGCAACACAAGCGACAGTGAAAGGTTGCGAAGTATGGCCTCATTCGGACAGGCCAAACCTGGTATGGGCGCATTCTTCCACCTTATCTCCATCTCCTACACGTTCTTACACCTTCCCTCCATCCCCACATATTCTTTACACTCACCTCCATCCCCACGCTTACAATGTACTTGCACCTTTCCTCCATCCCCTACACGTCCTACACTCCTATCCATCCCCATACGTTCTTGCACCTTTCCTCCATCCCCTACACTTTACCTCCTCCCCTCCATCCCCACACATTCTTCTTGCACCTTTCCTCCATCCCCTACACTTTACCTCCTCCCCTCCATCCCCACACATTCTTCTTGCACCTTTCCTCCATCCCCTACACTTTACCTCCTCCCCTCCATCCCCACACATTCTTCTTGCACCTTTCCTC
>JAUELK010100763.1:0-12150 GCA_031471215.1 Gastropteron pacificum
TGCCAGATTTTGCCAGATTTCGCCTGATTTTCGCCAGATTTCGCCGGGTTCCGATATTGAGCATTACCCTATGCCGGTTTTGTCGGGTTATGCGGGGTTACATGGGGTTACGCCGGGTTACGCCGGTTTACGCCGGCCGGGTTTTGCCGGGTTACGCCGGGCTACGCGGGGTTTTGTCGTGTTTTGGTATTGAGGAATACCCAATAATAGGGCCTACATGGGATCCAGGGAGTAAAGTTTGTATTGCTTCCATCTATCAATCGGACAGTAGACTCTAGTTTAGATAAATATAGTTTAGATAGTCTTGTGAGTTAGATCACAACTTACGTGGAGAAAATCATGATGAAGTCAGTACTGTTTGTATGCTTTGGTAAGTTGGTTAGTGATTAGTGGTAAGTAGGCTAAGACTAAGCGCTGGTGGTTGATAAGTATTCATCTTGTCTTTAAGTATTTATCCAGAATCACTGTTTGTGATTAATTACCTTGTTGAGTGCATATTTGCTAACAGAGCTAGCCTGTTTTCAGTAATCAAAACTCATTGATTTATCCTGCTGTCAGCAATTTATTTTTATTTGAAAAGGAAACAAATAGAGTGCAATACCTAGATACCTTACCTTGATACCTTGTCACATTTTTTAGGTTTGAGGCCCAACGCCAACAGGCCTGTTCATTACTCTAAATAAATAATTTTAATTTGTTGTTCAGTATGTGTGGCTCTATTGTGTATTTAATACTAATCTAGTTGTAATATTACTATTGTGAGTGTGCCTTGAGCCCACACAGTGGGTCGGTAAAGTGCGCGTTAGAAATACACTACATATGTAGATCTAATTTATTATTATTAATTATGTGAAAAATATCACTCCTCAGGGAATATTTGTAGGTCTACAATGGCAGAGGCAGTTTTCCTTGATATGTTGAAAAAGAAGGGAACGCAATCAGAGGTATGTTTGTTCATTCTGCTTCTATTCATTTTCTTTGTCTTTACCTTCTTCTTCATCAGCTTCTTTCATGATTCTGTGACGTATGGGCCTGCACCTAGTTAGTAGAATTTATTTTTATGTTTATTAGTGAAGCTTTCAAGGTTTAGAAAAAAAAACAACTGTAGAGGAATCGAACAATTATTTCCTTTTAAGTTAAAACTATTTCTTTTTGTTTTATTTGTTTCGACAGTAATCTTAGTTTTCCTGGCAATGAAAAACATTAATATGAAATAGTGTTTGTCTTTTGCTCAGTGGCGTGTGGACAGTGCTGGACATGGGAACTGGCATTTGGGCAAAACTCCAGAACCTCGAACACTCCAGGTTTTGGCCCATCATGGAATCAATGGCTACACGCACAAAGCTCGTTTGGTGAGTATACTATACACATTTTATTTCATACTACGCAAGGATTTCCTTAACATTGAACATGCTGCCACTCATACAAAAAAGGCTGTTATTACAGTCACACACCTGTTTGGCTGAGAAATATTATCTGTGTTATTTAATTATGAACACATCGTGTTACATGTAAGTACATGAATATATATATGCTTGTTGTGGCTACACGTTGCATTATACCCATCTATCTCTTCTTATTGGAAAAACAAAAACAAACCCATGCATAATGAAAACAAAACTAGGAACAATCGTGAACTAGACTTAAGACTGCATGATGTTCTTCATCACCAAATTATTGTCACATTTATTGCTTACCTGTGTACACAGCTGACATTCAATGAAATTGAATCTTCTAATTTTCCCTGTCCTCAGATTACCAATGAAGATTTTTACGACTATGAATACATTCTAGGAATGGATGAATACAATTTACAGTAAGTTCTCATTGTCAAGGACGTGTTGTGTAGAAATTGACTAAATGTTGTTTTTGTTGAGTGGGAAGAGGAGTCTCCATTTTATTGAATAAGTAAAATACAGCATTCTGAATGAAGATAGTAGCAATTTTAAGTTTAAAAATAATTGTGATATCGGATCACTTTGATGGGAAAAACAGTTTTGATAGCTTTCTCATTAGAAAAGTTATGCCCCCCAAAAAAATGGTCCAAGAACAGTGTTCTTTCACAACATTCAGATTTTTTATTTACATGATAAAGAAAAAGCATTAGTGTAGTGGAACCACAGACCCTACATACAGACAGGACACTTGGCTATTTCAATGTAGCCAACCCCAGCACGTCTCATGTGTTCAAACAGCACAATATAGCTATACAAAGGATAATAGGAAAGCATGAGTGAAGCTCACATATGTTGGTCAGTATCTCAGTGTTAAACGCCCTTCTGTTGTGTGTTGTGGGATGCGCTGAGGAAGCTGTGCTGTTTTTTACAAAGAAAAAGAGAGCAGTGTCTAGTCTCATCGTCTTTGGTGGAACGTTCTGACTATTGAGTGGCGGATTAGCTCAGTCTGTAGCGTGCCGGACTCGGGATCCAACAACCTCGAGTTCCGCAAACCCATGGGAAAGGTTTTTCACCACCATTTCTTCACCCCACCCATGTGTAAAAGTTAAGGGGTACCCGGCTATAGACATGTTATCTGCGCCTCACAGCTTACCTGTACTTGTGTTCAATGTATGTGATGTGCTATGTGTTGTATGCGTTAGTAGCCTGTCAGTGGAATAATAGATATAAATCGCTTTGAGCTCTCCGGAGGAAAAGCGCTATATAAATGCCATCTTTATTGAATTTTGTTCTTCATTCTGTCAGGAATCTCCAGGCCTTGAAGCCAGATGGGAGCAAGAGTATCATTCAAGTGCTGGGCCAGTATGACCCGAAAGGAATCCGTACTATATTTGACCCGTACTTTGTAAGTTTATGTGAGCTTATGTCTTTAGTGGCCGCCATCTCATGTAGACTGCTCGGGTGTGACTTTAAAAAAAATTGTTATCGTTACATGCAGAGATGAATTGTATTATCATTGAGCTCAAGGAGGAAAAACGCTGTATAAATCGGGTATTATTTTTATTATTATTATTAAATGATGATGATTATTATTATTATTGGTATTATTATTATTATTAAATTATTATTATTATTATTATTATTATTATTATTATTATTATTATTATTATTATTATTATTATTATTATCTACTGGTAGAAGAACATAAGCAGTAATTGTTTTTGAATAACAGACTGATGATGATTTTAAAGAATTATGACTCTCTTCAACATCTATTTTGTTCTTCTTCAGTGATCCATCGACGTATGGGCCTTTGCCCTACTGTCCAACATTTGTGAAAAATAGTGCCTTTAGTGCATTGTTATGTATTAAGATACTGTATATAAATTGTCTTATTTTCAAGATGTTGCTTATTTATGATAATATCTCTTCTTTTCTCAGAGTAGCTCAATAACAGCCTATGAAGAAGTGTACAGACAGTGCCTACGGAGTTGCGAGTTCTTCCTAGAGTCCACCTCCAAACACCCCTGAGCTCAGAGATTCAGAAGGATCTGATTGATAAATTCTCCTCTCTTTAGTATTTAAATAATTCCACACACACACGCAAAAAGAAAATGAAGGGAAAAAACCCATCCACCTTCCCCCTGAAAAAAAGCAAACCCTAACCCAAACCCAATGACTTGGGTAATAGTGGCTGTAAAGCGCCTTGAACTTGCTGTAGAGCAAGGAAAAACCTATATAAAGGCAATCTATTATTAAAAAGCCTACCAACAAGAGAGTCTCTAACTGTGAAGAATCAAGCAAGCATTCTGTGTAATTCTGAGAATCGGACGATTCTAAGTCAGCACCGAGCGACAATCCAAATTTGTTTTTCTAGTGGTGCTCATTCTTTCAACATTCTACATGTACCATGTTCCATTTCCTTTGCAACCAGAATCAGTCATGATTTTCTTATAAGAAAATACACTATTGCTTAACGTACATGATATCATTTTTATCTTTTACATATTTCTGTTGTGATTTTGTTCCAATACGTTGTGATCTTGTCATTCACTTATTTATTTTTATGTCCTCAATAATTCGTTCCATTTATTACTGTTACTATTATTTGTTGTTATTGAATATTTTGATTCATTTCTACTACAGCTTTATCATGATTCAACAAAGACACACGTTTCCCCATATGTTTATTAATATTCATGAATTATTTATTGATTGATGGGGCTCATTACAAGTTCTCTTGAAAAGTAAAGATTAGTATTAGTAATGAGTTTATAACACAAGCCTCAAGTTGTGCTAATTTTGATTTGTTTTTATTTTCGTAGTCATCATGTACATTATCTGATTAAAACATATTTACATTGTTTTCAGGTAGTTGAAGTAGATTTCTACTGTATTTATATATTACACATATATGTAAAGCTCAACTGTTTTCTTTAGAGATGGTATAATATTTTTATACATGTATTGTTAAAGTATGAACAGATGTTGATCACAAGCAATTGAACACATTACAGTGCAACATGTGCAGTGACAGGGAAACTATATACTATACTATACTGTATACTATACAACAAACTGTCAATTTCTCTCTCTCTCTCTCTTTAACAATTGCCATTGTAATACATGTGAGACATGATAGCTTGTGAAATTACTCAAGACATGTGATATTTTTCTTAGTTGTATGCGTTGCTAAATGAAGCCTTTTTACGTCTTTCTATTTGTTATTTTTTATTCTCTGTTGTATGACTTCTGCCGCTTGATTCCTTGTGGAACCAAGGTCTACTCTCCCATGTTTCTTTGAGACTAAATTGTTATTGTTATTGAATCCAGTTAACTAGGAACTTTTTCTCTCTTTAGCGCAATATTCCACCCAGCAATGCAAATAGGCTCCACACAAATCACTCACATGAATCTGCCCCGTTTTGGGGGCTTGTTAGCACTGTAGGTAAAGTGTTCAGCCAACACCAAGTTGTTGACAATGCGGTCGCAGTTTCGAACTCACCCTGTGCCAGCTCAAAGTTGGTGCTCACTTTGAGTGTTTTTTCAGCCCTCGGTCTTCTTGATAGATGGGACCGAGCACCTAGTCTTCTCAGATAAGGTCGATAAACTCGGAGCTCCCATGTGCACGTTGCGCACGTTAAAGATCCCTTGGCAGTTTGAAATCGATGAAGAGTAGGCCAGTTATGGCCGCTGTCGGGGCAAAATTCGAAATTAAACCCTATCACCCCCTTACACACCCCATCCCACAGTGACAGAATAATCAGCTTGTTGATTGTGGTCACTTAACGGAAGAAGAAGAAGAACATTTGCTATAAACTTACATCTTTTATTTGTTGTCATACCTACTTTGTTACCAGCAAGTGTGTTTATAGACCGAAATTGGAAAGAGAGCACTCTGTATCACATACATGGCATTGAACAGTGGACATGGGCTTCGCACAAAGCAATCACATGAACTTACCCAAGGATTATTATACACTAATTGTATTTATTTATTTATTTGCATTTTCGCCTTTACTTGAGTAGCTCAAGGCGTTGACAATATCACAATAAGAATGACAAAGTAAATACATGCACTTAATTAACAAAAAACATGATGTAAAATACATAATTATTACACACAAAGTTGAGAACACTTTTACACCATGTAGGCTAAAACATTAAATGGGCATTAAAAATGTTATCAATTAGCATTACCTTATCTACATTATATTTGATCTTGTCGTACCTGCTATGGTGCCACCAAGTATGTGTATACACCAAGGTTACAAAAACCCAGAATAAAGAAATCCTGGCTGGTACTGGTATTGGTGTAGAAACAACATGTATTAAAGAAAGATTATGAAGCCTGATTTACAGGTTATTGTTATTTTTGCTACTCATCAGATCAATGGTACATGTACCAGCAAGTATGTTTGTAGACCTAGGTTGAAGAACAACAACAGGCGAATTAAGGCTTTCCTTGTACTTGTATTGATTTGAACAGTGTTGTGCATGTAGAACGATCATGACAGGATTTACAGCTTATTGTTGTTGAGCTCAGCTTGACTCGCTTGTATAGTGGGTTGGCTTTATTTTACACTTTTAACATGGTTGAAACCTGTTAGAAGGGTCCTCAGGGTTTTTCATCATAATTATATTATATTTAATTCTGAACACATTTTTCGATGTATTCAGGGATGTAAATGTAAATGAAAAGTTCCTATTTCGTCTGAAATTGGATTTTCAGGTTGTAGATCATAGAAAGAAAGCAATCTACTGATGATAGCACAACATACCACCTTGGTGCCTTACTTAAAACCATTCATTTATATGGGATGCCTGCAATCATTTTCAGATTTTTTCATTATCTGTCTCCCATTTATCCAATGTATGGCCTCTGACTCTGATCTAAAGGTTTTCAAGTCATTAGTTCAAGTGGGTCCCCAGTTCACAATCACTAGCAACCAAAGCTCCATGTTTGTTATGGATTGATAATGTTCATTCTATCTCTTATCTTACATTCACATAGAATGTTTTGTCGTCTGGTCTAGGTGTCTGGTCACACTTTACCAGTTTTGGGAATGCTGTAGGGCATTGATGGAACATCCCTCAGATTTAATACACTATGATAATGATAATAGCCGTTTTATATAGCGCTTTTTCTCATCAAGCTAAAAACGCTTTACAGTTTACAGTCAGCATATCATTACCCTGACAGACCTGTTTCATTACAAAGCCATTTCAACCTCCCGGGAGGCATACTGGTAGTGCTGCCTGGTTGGCACCCATACCAACATTCTGACAAGATCTTTTACTGTCTATAGTCAGGTACCCATTTTACACCTGTGTGAGGTAGAAAGTCGTGATAAAAGTACACATTTCCAAGAGTACACCTGGTGGTGGATAAGAAAACACTCTCAAATCCAAATTGAGTCGGCAAAAAGGGGATCGAAACCCCGGACCTTTGACTCGTGAGGCCAACGCTCTGACAACTTAACCACCAGATCGCCATACATGTACATCTACCAACTCTTTTTTAAAAAGTCTGTATGTGTCTCTGGTCAAAGAAGTCCATCATCATATACATGTACATGTACAGTGTGTGTGGGGTAAAGTTTCTACCTTAGAAAAAGAAGCCACCTCTTTTTCTTTTCTTTCTCTCTCTCTCCCTCTCTTGATCTTTCTCTTTGTCTCTCTTACTCTTACACAATTATGCAAATGTAACATAGATCAAATTCATGCATAATTTACCCACATGTATCGTGTCAGAAGCTGTTACATGTCAATGAATAAATGAATGGCAAATTATCATTATTGATTTAATGCAGTGTGGTGGTAATATATTATATATACAACCTTATCCACATGTTATATGTGCTGGCTTTTATACTTAATTCCTTTATGGAGGCCTGCCACTTCAACCATAGCAGGAATCAAAAACACAAAGACAGGCTTCTCTAGCACAGCTTGGTGTTTCTGACTTCAAGTAAAAAAAAAGCATAAAATATAATGATCCATACAGGCCATGAATAATTCAATTGCATAATAAACATAAGTGTTATTACGCAAGTCTTGTGTAATGATGAGGGTGGTACCTGCATTAGATTTGATACATTTATAATAACATGTGTGTGGACTACTTATTTAATGAAACAATCAATAAGATACTCTGACATTTTAGTTTTGGAATAAAACAGCATAGGCTATTTTCATCTTTAAAAAAATGGATAAATCCAAAACGCAATAGAGTGTCATATTTTATCTGACAGACCTGATTCAGCTCAGTATTATCTCAGCCTCCCCAGGGGTCAAGGATAGCATTTATATAGATCTAGCGCTTTTCCCCGCTAAACAGCAAGCTCAAACCTCCTGGGAGGCATACTGGTAGTGCTGCCTTGGTCTGCGCCCATACCAACAAACTAACAAGATCTTTCAGTCGGGTACCCATTTTACACCTGGGTGAGGTGAGAAAGTTATGACAAAGTACCTTTTCCAAGAGTACATCTGGTGGTGGACCACTCGACCACCAGATCATTACATTGCATTGAGTCTGAGTAACGAACACTTTGAGAAAAAATATTTTTGAAACTTTAAGAGTAGTCTGTAGTTGGGTACCCTTTCTACACCTGGGTACAGTGAGTAATCATGGCAGTCACACACACACACATACACACACACACACACATACACACACACACACACACACACACATACTCATAAAAAAGTACAGTTTACTAATGTCTCTACAAATGACAAAGATATGATTATCACTATTATTATTATACTATTAATCAGACTAACACGATCAAAGGAAGATTCTGTTTTCATCGATTCCAGTGATACATGTACCAAATACAATTTTGACCTGAATTTACCGAACAGTGTTTTCTTTCCTCTCTACTGCATGGTGTATAGTATAGTCAGATAAGGCTGTCATTGACCCAATTTCACTGATAAAAAAAAAGATGTACATACTTGTTGTTATGATGATTTGTTAAAACGAAACCGAGTAGAGGATACACAGCAGAGACTATATTTTTTTGTGTGTTTTTGTCGTTCCTATTGTTTTTTCTTATCCATTTACACATGTATTTAAAACAAAATTCTTTTTCTTTGTTTGTATAATAATAAGTTATCAGAGTTTATCAATTATTAGGCAATGCTTCTATAATATATTCTGGTGTGTGCATTTTTATACCCTCAAAAGGAATAACAGACTGAGTCAAATTGCGCGATTGCAAAAAGTCTTCTGTATATGAGGCTGCAGTCATAATTGGAAGAAGTTTGAATGATTAAATCATCAGGACTTTTAAATTAAACTTCCATCTTCCAATCATACAGACTGTAGAGGGTTTAAAATTTGAAATTTGAAATTGTTTTTTTTATTGGTGTTCAAAGATCGATTGGGTCATAGTGCACTGTATAATATGTGATACAGGAATATAAGCGATTCAGATTGAGTCTGAACTACTACTACTAGTAATTTTGTTGTTGAAATTTGTTATGTAGGTCCTACTTCTTATATCAAATTGTGTTGCTTGGGGTGTCCAACTCAAACTTAAACAAAACTATGAAGTCATCTAAACAGGATTGAGTGAATGCCATGTGCAGTGTACACTGTAATGTGCAGTGCGACTACATGAAAGACTATAGATATTATTACACTGATATTCTAAATTATGTTGGGAAAGTATGAATAGTAGTAGACATGGTATGAAAGGTTAGATTGTATTTTTTTAAAAGCCCAGGTGGTTTTGTGAGGTACTTTGAGTGATTGTTGTAGGATTTTGGCATTTAAAAAAATAAGTTTTATGAAGTCAGTTTAAAAAAAAAGCTTTGCTGACTGTATAGTTTATATCATAATTTAACTTTAGTATGTTTACTTGTCTCGGGTTGAGAAGGCTAGAAGGTATGAAAGTTACCTGTATAAAGATGTGGCTGAAGGGATAAATGAAATGTGTGTTGCTTTTTAGCTGTACTTAAACTTAAAGATAATTGCTCATTATGACAAACGTTTTTCCTACAGAGATAAGTCAAGAGGTTGATTGATTGAATGATGCCCAACCATGACTCAGTATAACACATGTAACAGTGTAAATGTAAATGTGTTCTGTTTATGTCGAAAGTCATAAAGTGTTTGCTTTAAATTCGACATGTCTTCTTGTGAATTATTGTATTGTTTGTATACACTTTCTTCATCCCTTCTCTGGGAAATTTGCCGTAGTGTTAGGAGCTCCGCTTTTCGCTGAAGCCAACACGCAGTCGGCACAGAGCAGCGCCTATTGGCCATTTGACATGGTACATGGAAATGTACAGTGAACACTAAATGTATGGAATGTCCTGCCATGTCTTATACTCGTACTCGTACTTATAGGGCCTATCCAGCTGTGATCTTTCCCCCCATTTCAATCCTTTATGACCCTATTGTAGACGAAGTATAATAATAAGTTATCATTATCCAATTTGTCCATAATAGAATTTATGTTGTGTTTTATTTAATATTATAATAGTTATTAACACTGTATTGATATTGTCCTTACAAAGAATTGCTGCATAAGTTTACATATTATTCTTTACAAAATGCTAAGTCTAGACAACATGCCATCCAAGAACATTATTATTGAAACACTTTACTATTACTATTACTATATTTGAACAGCCTTTTTGTCTTTCTTCTCATTTACTACCAGAATCACTATGATGATCTCAGTTATGTATTTTTCCTTAGTTACCTCTCTAACTGTATAGAGATACATAAGTTATTCACAATGGGAATGTAGAGAAATTCATTCGTTTTGTTTGATAATTTGTTAATTATGTGACTGTGTGTATGTGTGTGTGCTTTTGTGTATTGAGTGTATTTGTGGGTGTGTACATGTGTGATTCTCTCTCTGTGTGTGTGTGTGTGTGTGTGTGTGTGTGTGCGCGTGTGTTTTGTGTGTGTGTCTGTCTGTTTGTCTCTCTTTGTGTTATGCATTATGTGTTTCATTATTGTTTCCACTCCTGCAGTTGTTGCATGGTACCCTAACTGTTCTATCCCTGTGTGAACCAACTTTGTACTGTACTCTGACTCAGATCTACACATCTTTTTACATGTACATGCATAGTACAGTAATTGAATATAATACATTGCACATTATTGAAGACTAAATAAATAAAGCAATAGGCAGAGGTGGAAAGCTTTTGTTGCTGCCCTACACACCACTGGTACTGGATGATGATGAGATAAAGCAAAGATGATTGATACCATTATCGCTGTTTGCGTCTTCATTTGTGTATGTCCCCCCCCCCCCCCATCATCATGTCTGACTGAGTTAGTACTGCTGCTGGTCTGTTTGTTTGTTTATGATATATTTCAATAGTCAGTCATGATTGTCTTTCGTTTGTGAATGTGGTCAGAACATCTTGAAACCTATGTACCCTTAGTGGGACAGTAGTGCTGGCGGATTAGCCCAGTCGGTAGCGTCCCGTACTCGGGATCCAACGACCTCGGGTTCGAGCCCAGACTGGGGCGAGTTCCGTAAACCCCTGGGAAAGGTTTTATTTTACAACCATTTCCCCACCCCACCCAGGTGTAAAAGGCGTACGCGGCTATAGGCATGTTTCTGCACCTTACAGGTTGCCTGTACTTGTGTTCAATGTTTGTTATGAGTTGTGTGCGATAGTAGCCTGTCGGGGGGAGTAATAGATGTAAAGCTCTTTGAGCTCTCCGGGGGGAAAGTGCTATATATAAATGCAATCTTTTTCTTCTTTGTTATTGTAAAGAATCATTTTTATCTTTATCAACATCTTTAAGGATCCCAGCGTGGAGGCCTCAATAATAAATACACGTGCATGTCATGTTTTCCCCAAACCCATTGTCTTAGCCTACGTTTATAGTTGTGCGGGTTTTCAGGAGAGTTCACGCTCGGTTTGACCCCCACCCCCACCCCCCTCCCCACACACACACATACACACGTCACCTTGCATACGACCAAAGATGTGGACAATAGACTAAACTTGTGAATGAAGGGACAACAAAACCAAAACAAAAAGACGTTTGGATGTGTAGTGGCATGTATTTTAATTCTACGATCAATATTCAATATCAACAGTGTATGGCGTGCGGGGAAAGAGTAAACAAAAACAGCAATGACAAACAGACAAACGAAAAAAAAAACCCACTCATTGTGAGTGCGTTTAAGAGAAACAATACAGCCTACATACATGCTGAATCTATCATCATAGCCTACTTGTTTACGCATTGAATAGAAGCAGGCTTGTGTGTACATTTATTTTACACTACATTTATTCATTTCATTTGTGTTATACAAAAAAGAAGAAAAAGAAAAGAAAAGAATAAAAAACAATGCAAGCATTAGCATAAATTTAAATGTGTTTGACTATCACATGCATTCACAATTCACACACATAGCCGCATAAATTAACAATAGCTGGAGGAATAAAGACAGAACAATTAATGGTATAAACAGGTGTGAGGGTAATAATAATAATGAAGGTGATAATTGTAAATGAATTGATTATAATACGTGTATTGAACGATGTGATATAATTAATACTGAGGATGATGGCGATAATACAAGCAGTAATAGTGTAGGAATGTATAATGATATATTGTGGAAACGACGAAGGCAATAGAGATGACGGTGATGATGTTGTTGCTGTTGTTGTTCATGATGGTGATGAATGAAGATGATGGTGGTGATGATGATGATGATGATGATGATGATGATGATGATGATGATGATGATGATGATGATGGTGGTGG
>JAUELK010100874.1:0-21709 GCA_031471215.1 Gastropteron pacificum
ACGGTTCGCTATGTCATCACACAGTTTTATTGTTTATAAATTGTTTTGAAATGGTTACTTATTCTAATTTCCCTATTAACAAAAAGGAGACCGAATGAAGAACTTTGGTGAAAACCGCATCCATTTTGGTGCGGTATTAACGGAGAAGATCTGGCTTTAAGTTCAAAAGTTTGCCTCTTATTTATATAGATTAGACTAGTGTAAAACATTGGCAACTCTATACAAGTTTTTCATGTTGTCATTTATGAGATTAGGTTAATGTCAGATGAAAGACCCAGAACCCAGATCGAGAACGAAGAAGAAGATGAAAGACAGAACAGTTTTAAACAGCAATGTTAAAATCATGAAAATGCTTGAGAAGATAAAGGGCACATTTCATTATGTTATTTTTGTCTGTTTGTGTGTCTACAGGTGGCAAGGCCGAGGTGAAGAGAGGTAGACCGCCCAAATCCCCGGCCAGTGCGGCCCAAGCTGCCATCCGAATTGCAAAAAAGAAGGCGGGGGAGTTGGATAGTCCAGCCACTAGCCCAGTGAGGAAAGAGAAGAAAGGCGCACAGTTCCCCAGTCCTGCTGCTGTAGTGCGCAGATTAAAGCCACCAACGTTAAGAGAAGACCGGTAAGTTGTGCCTTGGAGAAGAGTGTCCTGGTAGGGAAAGATTCTCATACTTGTTTGGTTTTTAACATATTTTTTTATTCAATTTTTTAAAACAAATTAACCACCTCTTCTAGTGATGCATAGTCTTCCTCTGAAATTAAGGTTTAATATTGATTGTTTGAATATTCTCTTGGCAAGTGAACAATTTTGAAAAAAACGTTTTTATAGACAGTGTGTCTTTTCGAATTTTTAGATGTAAAAATCCTGCGTAATTGCAAAATCTTAAATTTAGACCAAAGGCTTTGAATCACTGAAGACAAAAGCAAATTTGTTTTCCTTTAACATTTGAAAAGAGGACATGCTGTATGGTCAGTATCCAGGTAAGGAGGAGGTTGTACCTTACTGTTAAGTACTTTGTAGGATAAATCAATGTTCTTCTTGACTGTCTTGTTACAACACAGAGTGCATTCATTATTTCTTGTCTTTAAAGATCAAGTTGTCCACTACCCCATCAGTTGCATAGAAGGAACTCTAATATAAGGTACACAAACAAAATTGATCTTGAATTGATGTTGGTCATGTTTTGTTGTTTGGTTTTTAAATTCTTTCGACATGTTAGTAGCATGTTCCATTTTTTTAGTTGATGCTGTTGAATCGTGTGGGTTTTTTTACTTTAAAAAAATGCATCTAGCTTTTGGATAGTGTGGGTTCATGGGTTAATTTTTCTTATATCTTATCAAATAGAGACCCTTTCTCCTTCTTAAAAAAACAACAACCCAGTATTACTCATACTGTACTGGTTTACAGCTGTCTCAGCCTACCAAATTACAGTTCTGGCGTAAGTGTTAGTTTTCCGGTGACATAAGAGTTGATATGAATGTTTTGCCATGATAATTAGTCAAGTGCTCTGTTCAGTCTTCTAGCTAAGTTGTCCTGTTCCAGAGGGGCCCGCACTTGATCAGAAAGGCTAGTGTAATATCAGTGTTGCCAGTCTACCGGAAATAAAATTTCAATTCATTTTGATAATGTAATTATGCTAACATTGACTAAATTTAAATGCAGGAGAGGTCCATTTTTAAGCCTTGGATGCAAAGTTCAGGAAATGAAATCTTGGAGGACTGGCAAGTCTGTATTGTAAATTAAATCTCTGTCCATGCTAACGCTGAGCTTGTTTGCTTCCCCAGGACCACACGCCCCAACTTTGCACAGAAACGCTCCCCCTCATCCTCTCCAAACAGTTCTACTGCTGCTACACCTCCTCCCAAAAAGTGAGTTGTTGTTTTGTTATGCACATAGATTCACATATTCTTTGTCTTTTTTTACTTTCTTTTCTGAAACAATAGTATAAGAATGAATTACACAGGCTTTTTTCTTCTTCTTTTTTTTTAGTCAGTGGAAGCACTTATGTTTTTGTTTTTTAATGCTCATTTTATCAATGTAAATGGCTAGGGTGTTTTTTCCCTTTTTCCTTGATTTATTTCAATGAAAGAATATACTCAATACAAACAAGGAATCACAGGCGTTCAATGAACACCTGTAAGAGGGAATTCAGTGGACTTGCATTCTAAATACTTACTAACCAACCAGGGTCAAACAATAGACTGTGAGACAGGGTTTATTTTACTTGGAGCCATCGTTGTATGAATTCTTGTAATGCCATTTTAAGTATGTATTTTTGACACCAAAGCAATGTGACTTTTTTATGGACAACAAAGTTTTATCTTTACTTTTCTTTTCTTTTCTTTTCTTTTCTTTTCTTTTCTTTTCTTTTCTTTTCTTTTCTTTTCTTTTCTTGACTCTACTAACCTGTGTGGGAATGATCTCTGTGCTCAGAGCTCGCCGTGGCTCCCAGCCAACCAACAGAGATTCCAGCCCTGAGAGTGGCTCCACACCAGCCAAGAGGGGACCTGTCTCCAGACCAGAGCCTATCAAGTCAAACTCACGCAATGCGTAAGTAGTATTAGCAGTATCAGTATTGTTTGGTTATTCTTCCAAACTGTTTTGATCTACCCAGCTCTGGAATACTTCATCAAATCTATATTGATTGTCTCATATCCTACTTATTCCAATTTTAATGAGCAAGTCACATTTTTCAGACATGATGTACTGAAGGTGAATTGCAGAAGAAGAGAGAAATAGGCAAAAATAATAATGCCAGTAGAGAGGGAATTCCTATTTGTTTTCTCCTGTCCCCTACACCGTGTTCTTTGTCGGTACTTTTGGTTGCCCCCATGCCTTGTGTAATAGTGCCTACAGAAACACTATGTACTCATACTCTAGACTAACAGACTTGAGACTTAGAGACTTCTTGAGCAGTCTCTATATAAGTCCCATTTTGCTATTATTTGCTGTCCTCTTTAAAGATGTAGCACATCATCACTGCAATCTAATAAGTGAATCATGACAGCTGTTGCGTTAAGTTCTTTGTGAGGTTATTTGCTTGCTTTCTTGTCTAAGGGAGAGCGAGGGGAAGAACAGTGTGGTGAGAGGATAAAGAAGCCTGTCTTTACACAATGATATCGACTTTTGAGACACCCTATTGGCAACAAAGAAATCATGTCTCTTGTTTTGGTCTTGTTTGTCCAGCCGTCGCAGCAACCTATCCAATGGCACGTCAGATGGTGAAGACAATGAAGACATTGAGATGTCCCAGTCCTCCAGTGCAGCTCACAGTATCATCACAGGGGAGGAGGAGGAAGAGAACACTGTCAATGTGAGTTCAAGCAATTACACACACACACACAAAGATCTTTTTAATTTAGCTTCAAACACATTGGCAATGGGAGTTTCAGAAGAAAAAAATGTTTAGCCCAGGGCTCTTACTTTAATGTTTGTGTATGTGTGTGCTTTTGTTTGAGATTTTTTTTCTTGTTCAATGTTAATATTGTTAATTTTTGTTGGTAGTTTTTAAGGTTTTTGTATAGTCCTGCGGAAGTCCCAGGGGTCAGACTGATGTTTAGTGTGTGTACATGTACTTTGTGACGCTTTGGTTGTTGTAGTCATTTAAGTCTGGGTAGGTAGGATACTGTTTTGCAATTTTGATGAAGTGTGACGACAACACTGAATTCTTTTTCATGCACTTTTCTCATCTTAGTTTTCTGCAAATAACATTTCCCACCTTTTACTATCCTTGTAACATGCATGAATGCTCGCTATATAAATGAACAACATTTGTATTATTATGTATTCTTATGTTACCATCAGACAAATTTGTTTTCTCAGGTCAAGCGAAAAGTGCGACAGAGGAGAAAGTGACGACATTCCACCAGATGTATGCCTGAAGCTCTTGTTTTTTGTTTTTTTTTCTCCATTGATGCGACCATGCTGCCATTGCCTCACCTCAGTTCACCCTCAGACTTGCATGACATAGGAATGTCTTGTTATTTTTACAGCATAGAATATACAGTTATGCTTTCTATACATCACATTTTCATTCACCTTCATCGTATTATTATCATTTTGTTGGAGAGGAAGTGTAACTGTCCAATCGCAATGTGTTCGGCTTGTGTGATAATGCATTTGTTTTCACACAAGGGATTAATTAGTACAGGCACTTGTTTGTACAGGAAAGTATAATCTTTAGTTCTAATTAAACAGTTATTATCAAAAATCAAGGAAAGATGCAATCTGATCTTGAAATTTGCTATTGCTTTACTATTTTGTACAGTTGTATTGTTTTTTAATACAAGAATCACGGCTCTCGGATACTGCTAATTCACTCCAAGTGAATGAAATTCTTGTTGTGACCGTCTATGTTTCCACATTACTTCAGTATATCGATTTAAAAGAAACAAAAAAAATGATTTGTTGCATTCCTGTTCACTATTTTTGAAATGCAAGAATGAGATGCTGAATCGGAATCTTTGATACTATAGCTTGTATTATTATTATTTGCCCTTATTCATGGAGACATTTACACATCATTCATAAAGTATTTTGATTGTCAACTTTTCAATGCCATCCATACCTTGTTGTGGTGCAAGTTTTTAATAAAATTAAAAACAAAATAATTTGATTTTCTGCATTGTTGGATTTGTATGTTGATGTTTGTATTTTTATCCTTTCTTTATCCTAGTTTCAGAACATGTGTTTTAAGAGTAAGATTTTCTTGTTACTACACAGTTACAGTATGATATATAGGCCTGGTTATTTTTCAATTGAATCAAGTTAATCAAGTCGGAGAAGCCCAAGTTTATGACATGTATTGTCCTTATGATATGAACCTTTGTCTGCCAAATCTTGACATAGTAGGTTGACATACCCTTACTGGAAATGATTCCTGGAGAATCTCAAGACATGTGACATTTTGTCAGCAAGAAATTAAATACAGTGGAACATAAGACATAAGTGTAACAGCACCATCCCTACAACGGGACTTTGGGGGAATGGGCGTGGGGGCAGTTGGAGCACTCCAAACAAGCAGTCCGTGGTTCAACGTGACAAACACCAACTCGGAACCAAAGACTTCACCGTCTATCTCAGGGCTAGGCCCTATATCTCAATGACGTCATTTTAGCTAAAAATCACCCAGTTTAATAGCACATGCTAAAACCCAATCATCTGTGTTGTGACGGCGGACAGAAAAGTAATGTCCTCGACGTTTTCTCATAACTTCAAGTTGTTCAATACTACTACATGTACTACACTATAATTTCGTACACATACTCTCTAACATTTTGACATTACGTACTGGTACATAAAATATAAAATGCCTCATCTCTGTGATGGCATTTGCATTCAAAACCGCTTACATCATACCACATTGACGTCTTATTATGATGTATTGCTTAGTGATAGTGACGATATGGAAATTTCACATTCAAATGAGCATCTACTCAAGAGTGAGCTGTTATTGAATGTGTACCCATGTTGCGATTAATAAGTTGTTTATAATCCGTAGTTGAGCTTCCCTAGATTTGTTGAGACAGGGTTATACATATGATTCATTACATGAGCACGGATGGTAGAACATGTTTATAGTTTATGTATCACCTGCTGGATGTTTGGTGAACCCTGACACCATTGCATGTAGTCACTACCTGATTTAGATTAGCACAACGGCAAAAATTGAACATAACCGTTTTTCTGGTTGTCCATAAGATTCTTCAGCAGATACACTGACCCACACAACCTCATCGTCGTACATGAAAAGAATATCATCACGTTCATGAAAGAGCTGTATCATCAATAACCAACCTTGAGTGGCTAGATTGATGCCGATGTAATAATACTAATATTATTATTACTATGATGATAATGTTCACACTTTGTACGAAAGAACAAATATTCATTAATTTGTATAGGCCTTCTAAAATATAACGTATCCACGATTTGTAATATTCATTTGTTGTATGTTGTTGTATGGTACCAGGTTTCAAATTGTTGTTATGTTGAACTTTAACTTTATGTTCCCTTCAGCCAAAGTTGACGACCACAAGCTATTTTTCAGGGGCCTTAACTGAAAATATTGACATTTTAGAATATAGCATCCAGCATTTTTTGCATACTTGGTACACCAACAATACAAACTTGAAACAGATATTTGATTGTGGAGGCCCCGTATAGGCCATATACTTCATTTTCTCGACATGTCATGACTGTCCATCTATTGCTTATCACTTTATAAAACACCAAAGGGGCATAACTTTATTTTTCAGATCAGCTGAACTTTTGCCTGGAGTGTTTGTATGTTAAGATAATGTTATTTGTTTCTTTGACAGAGTTAGCAAAACATCAACGGTTCTATTTTTAATAACAGTAAGTCACAGATTTCAAAGGGCAATTACTCATACATTTTCCGTGTGAGTCCGTCCGAATTTCAGATATGAAATACTTGAGTAAAATGTAACAAATTGTATTATTCGAGCATATCATAATTTTGTACCCACTGGTTACGAGATAATAATGTTCACACAAAAAACATGTATCGGCATTATCCGAAAACTTCAAAGGGGAATAATTCCTAAAGTAATGAAATCACAAATAAAAGACAAGACAACATCAACCTTGATGAACCCCATAACAACCCGTGTGTAAACAAACAATTTCCTTGTTCTTGTTTATTGTTATAAAAGCAAAGGGTCTTTCTATAAATTAAGTCATGTTGTTATACTTCTTGCTTTACTATGTAATTATAACCAAGGTATAGATCAATCAACAAATACACTAGATATAGATTCTTCGTCTTCCTTCACCATTCTACACAACGGAATGGATGGTCTGTTCGATGCGATAGTTTTCGAGGTCGAAAGCATCACACAGTCTCTTGTGCCCATCCTAATTTACATCACAAACACCGGAACTAAAAATATTTTAACAAGGCAACAAATGAAACAGCAACAAGAATGTAAATGCTTGAATTTTGTTTATTATTACAATATCCTCATCTCAAATGCGTAGTTCTTAAAAGAGGACATTCATGCTGCACATAGTTTTCACATTGTCTTCAGTTGGACATGTGGCTTGCTTCACTTGTCATCAATTCATGGCAATTGAATCAATGAGAAAATTCACATTGATCACAACATAGAGATAAGGCAAATAGGCCCTACACGTGGGTAGTAGGTTACATATTGTCGTCAAATTGAGTCTTCTTGATTTGCACATTTTCACATTCTACTACTACTAAGCAAGCATTCATGGTTTCGTTCATTCAAGCTTGCCTTGAGCTCAGACATTCCTAGCAGCAGGAAGACTGGATGCAATACCGGGTACCAAGACATTGTTGTAAGGAAAGTTGAAGTATGTATTAATATTATTGTATGCAGCGTTCATTGTGAATTATGTATGGTTGTTAAGACATATTCGACATTCAACTTGTCTAGTCATCATAGTTGTTATCAAAGGGTGCCGGTATCTTAAGTTGTCGACATCAGTCCTGTATTAAAGTTGTCTGGTTTGAATGGTTTGTCTCATAATCACAACGTATCAATGAATGTGTCTTTCTGTAATATTTCACTGTGTATAGTCCAAGTTCATATGACAATAACATCTACATTTAATGGGTTATTTGAAGAACTAAAAAATGGTGAAAAAAATACTGAACATGACTGAAAACAAACAAACACAGCCTTTGAAAGGAAATATATTAACCTTCTTAAAAATAAGATTTGGATGATCATGAAAAATGAAATAAATTACAATGGACCGAACAGCTATGAAAAATGAGATGAATGAACTGAATAGTGTATGATCTAATGTTGATTGATGGCTCTTCAAAGTAACAGTAGGGACAAGTAGAAGAGAGCAAGACATGGGAGTTTTGTACATGAACCTTAGGAGAACAAAAAAAAACAAGATTTTGTTACTGGAAGATCCAAAGGATTTCTTGTCCCCACAACAAAGCATGTCCAACCTTTCACTTTACTTTGCACCTGACTGCAGAAATATCTCATTTCTCAGTCAGTAGCACACGATCTACTATTGCACATATCAAACCAATTCAAAGTCTTGATTTCCCAAACATAAACTTCTGCTGCTATCATGTGGATAAAGTAGGCCTGTTGTTGTACCACCACTCGTTATGATTCATCACATACCGTATGGCGGAAGCAGTGACAATGTTTCTTTCAATGAGGACACTCCATGCTCAACACAATAACTTGCATCATCATCAAGCATAGGTCTCATCTTCTCAGAAAGAAATGACTGACAACAAGCCATTCATACAGTGAGTGATTAAAGCCAACCATAACCTCTCCACTCTTAGCACTCGATAGTTCTTGGAATGTGACTTCTCCACTGACGACATGGATTAATTAGCAGACCCAAGTATTTACACAAGCACGAAGAAGTTCATCATCATACAGTTGAAGGCATGAGGCTAGAACTAGAAAAGCGAGGTGGTGGTGGTGGTGGTAGGGGGAGGGTAGCCAGAGAGGGGCAGCCACCAAACCCCTGAGATTCAGAATACCGGACTGTTGGGCACCGGTGGATATAGTAGTTAGTAGTAGTATGTACACAGGATGGTGTGGTGAGAAGTGGTGCTGAAGAAGAGCAGTGGAGATCTATCGACTGACCAAAGTAATGGGGGAGGGGACCAAATTGGCGGTTGGTAGTAGTAGCATACAACAGGGGGCCTGCCTCTCTGTACACATCACACGCAGTCACTATTTACACAAGATATCATGACCATCATACAACATCTGGACATGTCCCAAGTCATTCTCTCTGTACACAAAACGTCAGCAAACAGACACCATGATGACATCCCACTCTTGTCTGTTTACAAAATAATGGTTGCTCTATTCTGTTAAGTATTACAGAACAAAAACACAAGGGACTAAAAAAAAAAAAGTTAACAAAAAGATTAACTATCATGATCAATAAACAAAAAACAGAATAAGCAGAGTGACCAACAGACATTTAAAAATAAAAGTTAACAGTCACAGTGATAATGTATGTACAGGATTGTATGAATGAAACAAATGAAAAAGGAAAACAATAGTACAACCGATGAATAATGTAAGCTTGAGAACAATGACTTGTATAAAAAGTGCTTGAAGAATGTCTACCACACAAAAGACTTCCTTTCAGTTGAGAAGGCGTAAACAGCATTGTACCCTATGATTCTGATAAGGAATATTGTCCCAAATATTGGGAAAGAGGAGACAAGCAGGAAGTTGCTCCCTCCTTTCAGAACCACCAGATTGTAATGCATGAATACACATCTCTATAAAAAGAGAAGTCTTCTCATTCGCTCACTCTCACAATCGAGAGTAATGACCACAAGTTCGATGAAGCGTCCAACAATAAATGAAATGAAAAAATCACAGTTCCTTCTGCATGTAAGCAAAACAGTTTTAAATGTTAAAAAAAAAAAGTAACATTGAGTGAGAGTACTGAGACACAGTGTTCTCCTTTTGTTTAACTTAGTACCTTTGTTTCAAACTCCTTGAGTGCACTCAAGACATGGAACTTCCATTAAAATACTGTCTTGTAAAGCGCAATGCCCTTGCCGATTGAGTGTACGGTAGGGAAGTACACAAATAAAGCAGCCATTATGAAGAAGTCCATGAATGTGTGCTCTCCTTCTACTGCTGCCATTTAGTATTGTTTATGAGGTTTGAAAGACTTCCATAATCTATTTACAAAGTCATCAAAGGTCTTTTACACCAACAAAGATGTCAAAGTAGGAGATTAAACAGAGAGAGAAGAGAGAGTCAAAATCAATGTGTGAAATATACCCACATCTTTGATACTTTGGAAAATGATAATTTATACACTTAACTAACAGAAATATTAGTTTGTTTTACCTCTACTATAAAACTTGAATATAAACTACATTTTATAAGAATTTAAATTAATTTATCACATCAAAAATTGTTGGAAAGGAAAGTACACATTCAACTAAATAATAATACAACACATACAATATGTAGCATGATAAGATATACAACTTTTTTTTTTTCAAGAAGTTTTGTATATAATATTTTTTTAAAGACTATTTTGATTTTTGATATTTTTTTTTTGCTCAAGCATTTGTTTATGAATTGACTATCTGGCTCCCCCCATGTTAGTATTGTTAGGGGGGATGGAACATAAAATTCTTAAAAGGTGAGAACCACTGCAACACCAAGATTTGTAATCTTGAGGTGACGAAAACAAGAACTCTGACTGTACTAGAAACTTGTAGTACTACTGTCTCTTTTAAAATCAAAAGGACGACTGACCTTTTAATAAAGCTTCAAAAAGTATTAGGAGGCAAATTGTTTCCCCGACTTATTTGACTTCCTTTCTATCATCAACCATTAGGTCTTTCGGCAAATTGAGGTCTTACTTTATTTACTGCAGTCATGTTAGACAGCAAGTATGGGAGTAGTCCCATTTAAAAAGCGAAAATTGGAAAAAGACCGAAAAAAGAAAAAAAAGAAATAAGAAAAGTAATCAACTGTAAATTTTGAACTAGCCAACTAGGTCTCAGGGTCAACGAGCCTATCCTCTTGGGTGTTGGATGAGGCAGGTTGACAGTCCGTGATCTAGTCAGTTGACCAAAAGGGCAGTAGGCTTATTCTCGTCACAAGTATCTTGGTGCATCTCTAGACTGCAGGAGGCTCTCAAGGCCCCCCTCTGCTGCTGCTCGCCGGCCAGGCTGTCCTCACCGTAGAGTCGGCGGATGCCGTCGTACATGTTCTCGTCCTCCATCTCGTGGCAGTCTACATTGTTGCTGGCACCCTGGCTGCTGCTGGCACAGTGCTCCACCTTTCGTTTCTTGGTTCTAGGGGCGGAGGAGGAGGACAAGCGCTCGCGGCTGGCTGTGTAGCCGGGCAGAAGCTGGTGGCCCAGGATCTCCGCCATGGTTTCTCGACACTGCATCAGCTGCTCACTGCCCACCTGTTGGGAGGACACACAAACACACCATTCATAGAGATTCTACTACGTTTGGGCATCACATGGAAATGAATACTAGTGTATTGTGGGGAACTATTTTCAATCATGTGTATGTCTAATATTGTTGTAAAGCAAAGCGCTTTGAATTTCAAATTGTGTTTAAAAAGGCGTTATAATAATAAAGTTCTCAATCAATATCATCATCCTCATTTGGACTATGGCATAGGTTACAATGCTTCACCTCACACTTTCAGATAAGTTGCACTAGACAATGAAAACTAGCACTAATCATGTGATCATGACGCAACACAAACCAATGGTTCTTTAACTTTAATCCAACCCATGATCTGGAAAACTTCATTACAAAAACGAACAAAAGCCCCCCATCGAATAATGAGGAACAAAAATATCCAATGGAGCTATCTCTCAGCTTCATTTATGAGTAGTTTTTTTCAAAATAAATGAATACATTTATATTTCAAAAGAAAGAAAAAGCGCTGCCAAAGAACCTCAATTCCAAGACCAGCTGAGGAACACCTCAAAATTTTACCACATGTCATTGGACCGAAGAGCAAGAAGAAGAAAATCTCAAACACTGAGTAGAGCACTCACATTCGTCATCCTCTGAAGGGCCAAGATGAGCCTGAGCCATCCAGGGGTGATCTGCTCCAGGTGCAGGCTGAGCAGGGTCAGAGCCAGAGTGGAGGGCCGGTACACCAGCAGCTTGTGCGAACTCAGGCAGCGCAGCAGTTGACGCATCAGGCCAGCCAGTTGCCCGCTCGACTGCAGCAGGTGGGGGTAGTGCAGGACCAGCACTACCTGGATCTGTGCCGACGAAGGGGAAGGAATAAAATATCAATAACAATAAATGATTGGCATTTAAAAAAAAGTAAAACTTAGATTAATTTTTTGGCATCAAGGTCTAGATTTGATCCTCAAATTTGAGGAAGAAGAATGATTATATAATATAATTATAATCAACTATAACTTGACAATATCACCAAGGCTCATTCATAAAAACATCCCTTAATCAAAAGAAAGTTAATCTCAAAAAGTGAAAAGCAACCCATGTGTTACAATGTAAATTGATAACAATTTAGAATTCTGAAATAAGAAAAAAACCATTCTCTTGTTAGATGATTTAATGGTATTGAAAATTGTTCATTTATTGAACAACAAAGAGGACTTCAAAGACCCAGGATTATGTCAATCATCTGTACAAAAACAATGTATTTGACACATAGACAGTAATTAGTTTTTATCTACGTGTCCCTGTACTGTCATATAAACGGAGATGAACTTACCGTGTGCAGAAAGTCCACTGCTGTTGGGAATCGAACTTCCCAATTGAGCTTGCTCAAGATGACAATTTCCATGCGAGTTATTTCGGAAAATGAACATCCGCAGTGGCTTTTCCGCACCAGATCCGGAGTTGAGGGGATATTCTGTAAAAAGAAAAGAATAAGTGATTTTTTTGCCAACACAGCATAAACGTAAAGAAGAAAATGGTGTGGTACTGTATTACCAACTCCTGAAACTAAATCTGATACATTTAGGCTCCAGACTTCCATGTACAATAACAACATCATGCTTAGGAGCTAATTATGTCAAGAACATAATGTCAATAAGAATTTGTTGTTTGATGAGGACTGTAATAAAATAAGAATAATGAATGTTTTAAAATGAAAGGATGAAATCTTAAAATATTTCAGAAACTGAACTCGACAAATTAACACTCCATGCACTTGTTTAAAAGTGTTTTAATTTCCTCAATTTGTCAAGCTTACCTCGTCTTCCTCATGTGTTTTGGCTGCAATATACAGACAGGTCACAGCAACACATTGCAAGTACTTTGCTCGAACCTGAAATTGTAGAAAAGAATAATAAAGAAATTGATATCTAGAATTCTAATGCTACATGAATTTCGATCCAGAACAAGTTTCAATTAAATATGTGGTCATGGTGCTTTTGATTAAATTGTTGTGAACAGCACATTTCGATGCAACACAACATATTCAACAAAATTAAAGCTTCATCCTTTCCCCAAATATCTTTGTTACTACTACTACTACACAACCATCACTATACAAAAAATCAACATTGACAAATTCTGTAGCCAAAATGTTTGCATAAATCTTGACAACACTAATGATTTTAATGTGTGGCAATGCTTTGACCTTATTTAGCCATGGTTTAATGTAATATTTTGCAATTGCAACGTATATGAGGCTGCAGTCATAATAATTGGGAAGAGGAGGAATAATAATAATAATATAAATAAAAACAAATAAATAAAAGACTACTGTAGCAGTAGACGAGCAAGTTGAGTAGAAAGCAAGCATCCACTGACCTTGACTAATTGGAGTACCCTGTCTAGGAGGTGAATGGCGAGGCCACAGGTCTCTGGCAAGAATTTGAACTCAGCTGCAAGGCCTGTGATCCAGGACACAGCTTCATCTCTTTGGACCTCACCAATCACCTACACAACAAACAGTTTTACTGTAATGAAAGCCAACTACAGAAACAAATTTTCTATGAGTTTCTGTGAAATATAATTGAAATGAATGGATATGAAGACTATCTAGAATGCATGCCTCACAAAAGATATGACTATATATTTAAATTATATATATGCATTTTGAAATCATCAATTTCTGAGAAAAAAGCCTATGAAATGAATTATAGGTGCAGAAAACATCTTTTAAATAAAGTGTTATAAAAACCTCTACATGATTCAGTTCAAGATCAATTCATACTGAAACTGAACTGGTGACTTCATCAACAAGAAATATCAAATTAGTATGATAAGAAGATGTACCTATCACTATCAATGTCATTGGTAGTAGACAGACATAGATAACAATGCAGGAAGATAAACAACAGGTCTAAAACTAGAACAATACAGGTTATATCATATCATGGAATGAACTCTAATGAAGTCATTGGTCTTAAAATAAAAATGACAAAAACTGGGACTTGTTGACAATCTCACAATGACTTTCAGCATAAAAATGATACCATGTTTTAGTTTTCAGCAAAAATAAAAGGTGTTAATATTTCAGTGTTCTTTTTCATAGAAACCCAGAATTATATATAGAAAAACTAACGTCTGTGTCAGTCAGACAATACAAAATTGTCCTAGCTGATAAAATATAACTGATTGGTTATACCATCACACCATTGATCAATTGTTAAGTTAACCTTCACGGTACGTCGTGGGTGTAATACACCCAGTAAGCAATTGAAATGGCTGCTATGTGAAAACCCATGTGAATTTCAGAATGAAACTCCATCTATTCCTTAGGCACCCATTAAACTTCACGAAAATTTAATACCAATACCAGTATTAGAGTAAAACCTGTATCGCCTTACAGCGACATTTCGTTGAAGCCGGCATAGCCTAGGTCTAGCCTATAATACAAGCAGTCACCGCAGTCTCGATTATAATTTTCGCCACGCATATGCAGCCTCATAACTAACTTAATGACGATCAATTAACAAATAGTGGGAAAATTCATCGTTGCTGGCGTGCGGGTGTGTTACACCCACGACGTAGGAATTGTAGGGTAAAACACGACGTACGGTGAAGGTTAGTAGATCTAGATATAATCATATAATGTATGATGAAACCAATGCTGAATATCAGCCCTTACCTCATTATTTTCCATGACAATGGGTTTCCATGAGCGTCGCTCCTTTTCAAGGTTGGAGCTAAGCGCCTGCATGACCCGTCTGGCATCCAAACCACTAAGACGATCCATCCCTCAACACCCCACTGATGCACCAAGATACCTGAAAATTGAAAAAGAAAATGTGTTAAATAGAATCTACTATAAAAACAAACAATCAATACATTTTACCAACAAAGACCTGTCAGACAGCACAGAGTGTCTTTACTCTTTACTACTGTAGAGCGGATCTAGATTCTAGACTAGATCTAGAATTCAGCCTACTTGAACTTGCTAATCTTTTAGCTCTGGCCTCTGGGGATCTTGAGCCTAGATCATGATCAGCTTGAATTTAGATATCTTGGAAAAATTATATTTATCATGAGTTAATCAATAGGCCTAGATCTCTAGATCTATATGATTTAAGAAAAGACTAATAATTCCGAGTCAGATCCAGTGACATTTACCATCAAACGAAGACGGGTCTGTTAGTGTTCCCGACAAAATTTAGCTGACGACAGCCATCCTTGACGATTCGTTCCGACTTTTCCAGAAGCTTTTTTCAGACAAGCGTAAAAGTAGCCTCGGGGGAGCCTAGATTTAGATCATCAGCAGGATATATCTTGTCACTGTTCATTCTAGCCTTATCTGATTGTTTCGACGTAAGCAACAAAGTGATTTGATGATGTTAAGTTTATGAAAGAGATAATACATGTATCGTGCAAAAGACTCGACAACACTCAGTCGTCCGAACTAACGGGGAAGTAAAGAGACGGCGAGTGGGTTGGGTCAGCAGACCACAAAGAGGACAAACGGGGTCGAGTAAAATTTTTGATAAATAATGAAATCAACTTACCTGAGAACGTACCGGGTAGAGTTTGAAAACTCTGGACGCCCTAAGGTCCATGAAAGGTCGTTGGAACCCAAATTACTGCATTTCAACCTCCATGTTTCTCAATTTTGCCTGTGATGATAAAAAGGAAAGGACGACTGAGCGAGATCTTTGGCAACAAACTGCCTGACGGACTACATGAGGAAATTAAGGCTAAACATTCTTGCGCGGCATAAATTATGAGACAATTACTAGAAAGTTGGTATAAAAATCGTTACTTGGTATCAACTGTCCACAAAAACGTGAACACATATTATATTATTGTGTTTGAATACGCTAAAATATTTTTAGAATTCTTGTATAGAAGAAAACCCGATATTTGTGGTACTATTTTCTCATTACTTATGCAACCTCGTTGCCACTTGGTTTGGTAAAGTCCACTTTATGTTGATATCAACGATGCCTGTAAACACAGAGTATAACAGTCATGTTGGGCCTTTTGTGAATAAATTCAGTTTTCTTTTGTATCTTATAATACAAATTCTAACTGTAGTAGCTCGGATTAAACTTTAAATCCATATTCCAGTTTTGATTTCAGCAGCTGTAGATTTCTTGTCAATCCTACTACCCCTGCTATGTCAGGCTGTAATGGACGAGACCGCCTGCTCATTGGCTGACAGCCAAGCTCGACACAGCTGATCGAAGTAAACAACAACGAAGGTCAGCCCTCAGCCCGTTTTGAAAACGATGACAACGATCGCTTTTGCGCCTGCATGCAAAGACGAATATATTTTGGCGTTCTTTTTTTAAGGTTCCATAGTTCCATATAAAGAAGTATGAAACTTGGATTTTAGAAAATTAGACACAGAAGTAGAGTATTTTATTGCGTGAAAAAAAATCGTTGGTTACTCTTTTTAAGAAGTTTTATTTCAACGTGGAATGTGTGTTTACAACCGTGCTCGGTGGGTGTGGTGCGCTTTGTTACACCTCTCTCTGGCGTCGTTTCGACTCAAGACTCTATGTGTATGGATAGTGCTCACTTCCACTGCAATTCCTTGAAAGATACTCAAAATAGCCTTGTACTATAGTTACTCGGCAATATAGGAAATGAACACAGTTCTATGGGACCCAGATTATTTAGGCCTAGATCTAGATTAAGATTTCTAGATCTAGAATTGTAGTTGGATTGGAGTGATCATTTCCTCAACTTTGTAGGCCTAAATGATACCAATAACAGCGAGTGACGGTGGTCATTCAAAGCAAAGCGCGGCTAAGAGACGAACAGACTTGGATGATAAAGACAAACCTCGCTCAAAATTCAAACGACTCCAGAAATCTGCGAGAATGTGTGTCCTGCCAATAAATGATTCTGTAAGTGAATTTCTTTATCTTTCATTCAAGTTCTATCGTGTTACAATTGTTTAGCTTTTGTTACTGTTTATAGATTAGTAGTACAGTAGGTAGTGTTTGTTGTTGTTAGTCACTGAATGAATGAATTGGCTGACCACTGTCGCCACTGAGAGTTTAAAAAAAACAACGTTGTCAATGATTTTTGAATGAATTATAACACTTTCTTCCTTTTCTTTTTTTTTTTTTACAGTCCATTGCTCAAAGTCAAAGCATAGCGAAGCAACTGAGACGCATCATGAACAAGGAATGGAAGAGCAATAATGGCCAACAGCTCCGATTTTTGGTAAGAAGGGAAGCTTTGGTAATTAGAATCTAGACAATCTAAGACTACTACTCTAGTCCGTAATAATTTACAATGACCACAATGCTGAAATTATGCTGAGCGAGCATGCAACAAATATCTAGATCTAGATTAATAACTCACATTGAATATTAGTTGGTATTAATTAGTAAGCATCTATATTGATTGTGATTCTTGTTAGGCCCTACCTATTAATTATTGATTTCTTCTTGACATTAAAGTTTAATCAGAACATGTTTAAAATATTTATTTCAAAAAGGGTGCTATTCAGTATGACTGTTGCATTTTCATTGTACACTCTCTATACTCTACTATGTGTCTCTATGGTCTCTTTTGACACTCACAGACTTGCATTTTTGCACAGAAGATAGCATCAGGAACTTGAAGGACTGCAATTGGCTGATCTCTTCAGCATTAACAATTGAACTTATATAACAAGTCAGGGGATGATCAAGGATTTCAAACTTCATTGTTTTTGTGACTTCTAACACCCTGGCTGGCTTTTATGACATAAGATTTTGAATACTGGATAGCAAGCACCCACATCTTTGTATATTATTATTAGCTAGTAATCATTGAAGGATTTACAGCATTCCATATTATCATTATATATGATTTTAAAGACAAAATTGTCTGCTTTCCTTTCTCAGAATGAGGTTGAGCGGGCCAGGTTCTATGATGTCAGAGCTTGTTGCATCCATTGTATAAAAGGTCCATACATGACCTACAGCCAAAAGCCAGACACCTATGCAACAGCCATCAACATTCTGGATGCCTTTCTTTGGAGAATGAAGGTGAGCTGCTCAGGTTTTCATTTTTTCTCTGCCACTGTCTGTTAAAAACTGTGTTTTTCTTTTTCTCCTTTGTTTTGTTGTTGTCTTGTTTATTCAGCTTCTTGTTCCTATTTGTCATGCATCAGGTTGATAGCTAAACATTTGGCTTTCTTTCCCTGTGTTCTTTTTTTCTTCTTGTATACCTATAGGATTTTGCTTTGATTTTAAAGAAAGAAGTTGCTGTGAAAGTTGTTGATCATCTAACAGAGGAACAAGATCTGTATGTTATGTCAAATCAGTTTTTCTTCACTAGAATCTGTTTGTATTCCTAATGTGTTGTTTGAAAATGAAAGAAATGTAGTCTTAAGTCTGAGATTGAGTGAAGTTAATGGATCGTGTAACCTTCTCTGTACTGTATTTAATAATTAGTGTCATTTAAAGGGGTTTCCAGACTTAAAAAGTGAAACTGACTTCCATCTTTCACAGGTATCATAGTTCCCCCAGACTATCGCTTAATAATGATATTGAAACAATCATCATAATAAATAATTAATTGAAGTAATCCAAGACAACCTACTACCCACCCACTTCTCAAATAAGTAGGCCTACTTCTTATCACTTATTGAGCAATATTCATAACATGACTATTTGACAACATAAATAACTCATCAAACTTGTGACTCATTAAATTAAACTCAAAACACACACTTGTATCATGTAGGCCTCTCAATCATATAAGAACTTCGAAAACCTGTCCTTACCTTTAGTTTTGTTGTGATGAATAGGAGCTTCCCTTGTTAATTGAATACTATGAATACAATTGCTTCAGTTTCTGCTAAGTCCTTGTTAAGTTTGGTTTAAAATCACAGTTACAAAGACATCCGTATGGTAACTACATGTATGAGCTGCATTTCTGATGTAAGATTAACGCAAATCTTCAGCCACGGGCACTAGGACAGAAATAATCATAAGACTTGCACAGACCATGAGGTCATACTTTCGTCATGCTTGGTTTATCGTCTATCAAGATTTTGTCTAAGTTTGGGTTTCCCCTCTACAATTTTCCCCATCCCAACGTACAGCATGCATCATGGTTAAATTAAGAACACTGCTGTAGTGTGGGATTGTCCTTTGTCGACAAAACCCAGTGTGATTCATAATGTAGACAAATTCCCGATAATACTATGACAGTCACATTGCGTCAGCCGTGCTTGTCCTGTCTATGAGAACTATTGGGACTACTTTTCTTTCTTACTATACTAGTATAGTGCTTAGGCCTATACTAAGAAAACAAAACCAGGATGTTAAAATAGCCTACATGCCTCTTCAGGTTATCTGGAGCGGAAACGTTGTCAATAATGCAACATGCACATAGCCTCATATGTATTAAAGGTTGAAAGCTTAGAAAGTCCCCCCCCCACACACACACCTTGTAATACTCCGTGATTATGACTACACACAAAACAAACTAAGTCAAACAGCCCTGTGTAATCAATTGCAATGTATCCTCAACCCAATACACGCAGGATAGTTTGTTAACGACTTTGTTAGTTCATTGTTTGTCTGCCTACTATTGTGTCCCTTTTCTTTTCATTGGGCTATTGTGTGTGTGAGAAAACCCACCTTTGTTATGTACTTATTTTTTTGTGACATTTTCCACGTGTTCGTAAAATCTCGAGGTGCTGGCTTTTAATCCTTTGCTGTCGACGCTACATCACCACTTAAGTCGGTGAGTGGCCACCTCTTGTCTATCTACGTCTTTTGTTTTGCTCTACGTCAATTATTGTTCTCGGCACGTCTCGTCCATTGATACATCCGACTTCTTTGGCCCATGTATTGTCACAAAATCTCTTGCGGTGTCATCCGCGGGATGTTAATGTTTTTTTTGTAAGTAGGCCAACTATGATGCCTGCTGACGCTGCTCTAAAATAGGAATAGGAGTGATGTGAGGAGGGTCATGGGCTGCAATTTAGAGAGCATCCAGTCGGCGAGAACCAACGATGCTATAAAAACGTCATATCGAGTTTTACTAAGAATAGTACTAAAAATGAAAGCGAGAAGATGAAGGGCTAGTGAAATCAAAAAAGTTTATTTCCAAAATTACATCGACTTTTTTTCTTCTTCACACAACCAGTTTCTCGAAGAGCCTTGGAGTTTCAGTTATCTGGATTTAAGACAGTGCGAGTTCTTGGCTTTAACCTCTTTGCCCTGTGACCCAATTCCTCACTGATCCCATTCGGCCGGCACAGGGCACACATCGATTTGGCCTAGATCTTGATATCGAGCTACATTACCAGGGTTAACACATTCCACAAATACACTAGAACTACCCCTTTTTCAGATGAGTGTACATTTTTTTTCTTTGTCATTTTTCTCTGAAAGCAAAATAAATAAGATTTTCTTGGACTTTAGGTCGTACCTAATTATCTAATAAAAGACGAATAACTATCATCCTCTATTCTATAGATCTTGTATTTTACCTGTTACTACAGTAGTACTATATGTGTATAATATAATAGTGAAAAGCGCGCGTCTGGCTGTTTTTACAACAAACTAGCCACGCTCAGAACCCAACGTTGAACAAATGTATGTTTTCAAAACCCCATTTTGTATGTGAGCGGTGATTGAATTCATTTTCTTCACCGTTTAGCCCATTGGATGACTTTCTTCAGCCAAACAATGTCACGACGTATAGAAAAGTTCTTACTACATGCATAGCCACAGAGGAACATTTTAACTGTCCACGAGGCAAATGTTATCGAACTAAAGGAATACTTAAGACTAAGACGCACGGAGAACTGCGGACAAATTCAAGATCACGAACACCACAACTCCAGACGTAATCACAGATCGCAACGGTCTTGTATCGCGTGATCTCCTGAGGTTCAGTGGAGGGTTTCTTTTTACAATCGTAAATAGGCCATGTCCTCGCTTTGCTGATACAGTATATTCCTTGCCTTATGAGTACTTCCCAAAGGACGAGATCCTGTGCATGTTATAGTGACAAGATCATTAATTACCGTGACCGTGATAATTATATAAATATTGTGGATTTTAGACATTGGTCGTGTGGGCGGTTTGTATGGTTATCCACATCGACTCCTGTCCTATCGGACAATAATATACATGTCCCTCCCCTATGACCTAAATGTATTGTGAGGGGTGTATCATTGCGCTTTTTGGCAAATGCCACTACATGACATTTTGCATTGTACATGCACGTAGGCCTGCATAATGTAATGTATTACATACTATTATACATGTATATCGAATTGATTACATTTCCCCCCCCACCCCCCCATTCCCATTCCATCCACTCGTCCAAGATCTAATGCTCTTTACTGCACTGCTAGACCATAAGTGACCAGTACACAGAGGTCACCGGTCCAGCTGGACATTAGTGACCGTCGCTGTACACTGTAGCCACACCACACAGCCATACATGCACGTCGCGTCCCGATAAGACGGACATGGTTAAGATTACTTGTGTATTTCTGCACGCTTCACAGCAATTCCATGTATTCGTTCAGGGGGCGTGGTGCTGCCTTTGTCCAGGCGACCGTTCTCGATGGCAGGGACATCAGACACCAAGGAGTAGAGAAACACATTTCCATTGTTTGAATAGAAAGCTTGTGTAAGTAATAACAAGAACCCAAAATTAATAATACACAACAAAACCAAGCAACCGTAAAAGCATAACAAAGAAGCAAAAGCCAGCATCCAGTGACCTGGGGGGGGGGGGGGGGGGGGGGGGGGGGGGGGGGGGGGGGGGGGGGGGGGGGGGGGGGGGGGGGGGGGGGG
>JAUELK010100875.1:0-10027 GCA_031471215.1 Gastropteron pacificum
CCCCCCCCCCCCCCCCCCCCCCCCCCCCCCCCCCCCCCCCCCCCCCCCCCCATGATGTGGTGTGATTTTTTACAGCTAAATATCTTCACTGATTTCAAACAGCCAAGGGGTCTTTAATGTGCGCAACGTGTAATAGGGTAATGGTGGCTGTAGAGCGCCTGTTTATCTATCTATCTATTTATCATCATCATCATCAACAACATCATCACCAACATCATCATCAACATCATTATCAACATCATCATCCAATTCTTCGTTTTCTCTCCCCAGTCTCCCAAGAACGATGGTCACCACTGTGCAGATCAGAATATGTTTACGTTACCGTCAGATCTCAACGTTTTGAAATCCCAAATCATCTGACGTGAACACTGTTCTAGATTATGTAAAAAAAGAAAGTGTGTTCAATCGTATTTTTCCTGGAATCAAATCTTCAAATCTGACACTGGTTCTGACATTTATAAGAATGACTCGGCTTCAGAGAACTGTTCGAGAAAAGTGAGATGAGTCGTGACACAAATAAGGTGTGCTGACCATTTCTAAAATTCTTTGTTATTCACAACAGATGAACGTCAGTGGTCGTCGTGTAAAATAAGTAAGTAACTGCTATATTAACCTCGGGCATTCCTGGAATTCACCGGCCTAGTTCTTCTAGTGTATTCAAGGCCAGGAATTAAAGAGCATAGTTCTTCTAGTGTTTGCTATTCCAGGAAAGAACCGGCCTAGTTCTTCTAGTGTATGCTACTCCAAGAATTAAGCGGCATAGTTCTTCTAGCGTATGCAATGCCAGGAATTAACCGAAACAGTTCTTCTAGCGAATACAATGCCAGTAATCGAAGGACCTAGCTCTTCTATTGTATTCAAGGCCAGGAATAACCGGCCTAGTTCTTCTAGTGTTTGCTATTCCAGGAATTAACTGGCCTAGTTCTTCTAGTGTATGCTTTTCCAGGAATTGAAGGACCTAGTTCTTCTAGTGTATGCTATTCCAGGAATTGAAGGGCGTAGTTCTTCTAGTGTATTCAAGGCCAGGAATAACCGGCCTAGTTCTTCTAGTGTTTGCTATTCCAGGAATTGACTGGCCTAGTTCTTCTAGTGCATGCTATTCAAGGAATTGAAGGACCTAGTTAGTTCTTCTAGTGTATGCTATTCCAGGAATTGAAGGGCGTGGTTCTTCTAGCGTATGCTATTCCAGGAATTAACTAACGTTGTTGTTCTTGAGTATGCTGTTCCAGGAATTAACTGGCCTAGTTCTTCTAGTGCATGCTATTCCAGGAATTGAAGGACCTAGTTAGTTCTTCTAGTGTATGCTATTCCAAGAATTGAAGGGCGTAGTTCTTCTAGCGTATGATATTCCAGGAATTAACTAACTTTGTTGTTCTTGAGTATGCTGTAGACTGAACCCAGATTGATGATCTCCGGACAAGACTATCTACGTCCTGATTGTGTCCACTCCTTCAATGTGACTGTATGAAAGGTGGATTGGGAAATTGGCAAGAACCCTAGTATGTTCGCAGAGATTTCTGCCTCTTTCAACAGTTACCAAAGGTAGTACATAGTGAACAAACTGTGGAGCCAGGAGTATGCCTTGTATTAAGTCTTGTAACAGTTTGCGCCAGTGTCATAATGAGTACTTTAGTGTTGATCATATAGACAGTTCTACAACATCTGATGAGTGTCTCAACTCATTATTCGACATTCAGAAAGGCAGAGCTGTGGATATTGAACCAAATGAGATCCAGACCGGCTTCGAATACGCAATCCACAATCCACAAAGTCAAGACAACAACACTGTAAGAAATCATAGCTCTCGACCCAACAGTTGTCTCAACAAGCCACCTTTTGGAGACTGTGGTAAGAACGTGATTTTAAATACCCAAACTCGCACAAAGTCCACTCCGTCAGAGCAGAGAGGTGGAAATGTCAATGCAAATCTATTTCGCATTCTAAGTGGTAGAAAAATGAAGGATTTTGTGTTTCACGATCTTTCGTCACAGAACGTCTTCTGGGATGGAACGGGAGCCTTCGGGGAGAGTGACTTAAAGCTGCAAAGTGGTATGCTCTCTTCTGACAACATGGACACAAAATTGGCCAATGCAAAATGGGATCACAACGATCTCAACCTCCAGACCTCCTTTGGACTGGAGACCTCTAGTCTTACTCAAACAAATGACTTCCGGAGTTTGGATGTACAGAACCCTTTACAAACATCAACTTCTCAAGGAAGTCCCAAACTCCGCGAACACATTGTCACCCCGAGACACGTAGCGCCAATTTCGCCAGCGGAAAACCCAAACCTCCCGAATGAAACTGATACTTCTCAAGACGTTCTGGAAGTTCGGTGTAGCAAAGACCAGGATGTGTCTCGAGACCATGACCCTCTTCGATTTGTTTCACCCGCTTCTTATGGAAACAATGTTAAGTTTTCCCCCAAAGATGACAATGTCAAAAACTATCCGGACGACCCTACATCGTGTACTGCTAACAAGCAACACTGTGATTCGGGGGATAGCATTTCTCGCACAGATTCGCAATGCCTTTCAGCGAGAAATTACAGTCGCTACCAGAGAGACGTCATACCAAAAAGCGCTTCCACGCCAGCTTCCACCAAAACAAACATGCTCCACAGGACAACAGGCGGACCCCGCAGAGGAGATGTTTGGAGTGTGCTCAGACTGCTGGTCATGTTGACCATGTGCTGGACGTTGATTGCCACTGGCTCGGTGTCTGCTGGTGCAGTTACCACAACAACAACAACCACAACAACCACAACATCAGAGGTAAGAACAAAATAATAATAGTAGTAGTAATAATAATAATAATAATAATAATGATAATAATAATAGTAATAATAATAATAATAAAATAATAATAGTAATAATAATAATAATAATAATAATAATAATAATGATAATAATAATAATAATAATAATAATAATAAAAAATATAATTTATATAGCGCTGTTCCCCGCTCTACGGCAAGATCAAAGCGTTTTACAGCCACTATTACCCCGACAAACCTGAAGCATTCCAGAGCCTTCTCAACCTCCGGTAGTGTTGCCTTGGTCGGCGCCCGGCGCTGACACCAAAATACTAACGAGATCTTTCACTGTCTATAATAACCGATTTTGTTGTTTAAAGGAATAGAACCTAGCAAAAAAAAGTTACGGAGAGAAAAAAAAGGGGTGGGGGGCACAACAAGAGTTTCTTCAATATCGGAATGAAACCTAAAGCAAGACTTACGATGAACAAACAAACAAACAAAAGGCAACGACGAACATACTCTTAACCCCTTAACAAGCAAAAAAGCTTCAACCACGAAATAGGGACACACATAGCAACTGCGAAGCTATCATCAATCGAGGCAGCGTTAATTTCTAGTTCGTGCTGCGTCATATGTAAATAAGTTTTAGCACCTCGTCTGTGACAGCGCTGATTGATTGGACATTGCGGCGGTAAACGCTGTGGGAACGAGTAGATTGTGGATAGGCTAGATCTATCGTTTTCTACCTTCCTATTCTTTTCATTTTCGATTTACATTCTACTTCTTCTTCTTCTCTTCCTCATTCTTTCTTTCATTGTAACAAGAGTTGCCATGCAAATTCAGTAGAAAGTGTTAATTGCGTTACAGATTTGTACACATCTTTGCTTCAGCTTTCTCCTTCTCTCTATTTTCCGTGTATTTTCTCTCTCCTTTAAAAAAAAAAATCCTGCAAGAAGAATGTGTCCAGCGTACAGTAATACTGGAAGCCTTCTATGCTTTTTATTTATCTTTCTTTTTTTTCTCTTAAAAAATATACTAGATATTGATCTAAATCTACATCTTTTAACGTTTTGCTAAAAAATCTAAAAAATCGATTTGGATTTGAGAGTATCTTCTTATCCCCTCCCAAGTAATAAAAGTACAATGTCATGACTTTCTCACCTCACCCCTCCCAGGTGTTAACCCTACTATAGACAGTGAAACATCTTGTTAGTATGTTGGCATTGGCGCCGACCAGGCAGCACTGCCGGTATGACTCCTAGGAGGTTAAAATGTCTTTGGATGCAGAGTTAGACTGCAAACTGCAAATGTTCTGTAGGTTTCTCAGACCACTTGAAGTGGGTACAACTGACGTCTAGTGCATTAAAATAACAACACATATATTTGCCTACATTGTCCCTTCTCTCCCACGTCCCCATGCAGCCAGATGTTAAAGACGACCTGACCAAGGAAGACATCGAGGCTGTTAAGTCTGTACTTAATATACTGGAGCAGGAGGCGGAGGCGGAGAGCAGTTACAATTCTTCTGTAAGTTTGTCTGCTCTTGTACTGGATACTGGATATGTATTTGTAGAGCGCACACATCCATCATCAGGCGCTGGGCCTGCATGCTCTAAGGCGCTTTTAAACAAAACACAGTCACAATACAGACGAAAAACAAAAAAACAACACAACATGGCCAGTGTCCGTATTCAGGGCCTAGAGATCAAAAGAGTCCCCGAAGAGTTCAGTCTTCAATCTTCTCCTGAACTCTACGATG
The DNA here is from genome assembly GCA_031471215.1 of Gastropteron pacificum. Classification (NCBI taxonomy): domain Eukaryota; kingdom Metazoa; phylum Mollusca; class Gastropoda; order Cephalaspidea; family Gastropteridae; genus Gastropteron; species Gastropteron pacificum. The sequence goes on from JAUELK010100875.1 coordinate 4,518, forward strand.
TCGGCTCTTTTGCTACGTCTCAACGTCCCTCTCTGATAGGACAGGGGTAGACATTCATATAAACTGCCCACACGACCCATGTCCAGAATATCCCAGAGGGATTCGAACCCAGGGCGTCCGCCTGGAGACCAAACGCGTTAAACGTTGTAAACTGAACTGCTCGGCCAATGTGCTAATATTGCATTGTTTTTCTCTCTGTTGTGGGTTGGCCTACATGTAAGTCTTGAAAGTATCGATTTGTTTCTGTTCTGTTGAGAAACAATTCACAGAAGTCTCAAGGCAGGAGATATTCCTTTAAACGCCGGTACCTTTTTTCTGACAAGAGATCATGTAGCGGATTAGCTCAGTTTGTAACTCAGGATCCAACGACCTCGGGTTCGAGCCCCGACTAGGGCGAGTTCCGTATACCCCTGGTAAATATTTTTAAACACCATTTCCTCACCCCACCCAGGTGTGAAAGGGCTACCCGGCTATAGGCATGTTTCTGAGCCTCACAGGCTGCCTGTACTTGTGTTCAATATTTGTGATGTGCTATGTGTTGTATGCGTTAGTAGCCTGTCTGGGGAGTAATAGATGTAAAGCGCTTTGAGCTCTCCGGAGGAAAAGCGCTGTATAAATACAATCTTTACCATGTAGCATCGATGAGGGAGTCTTACCTTGTGTAATCACGTAGACGACTATGGGCACAATTACTCCACGTCATAGATATATGAGCTCTTGTGCAAGCATGTTCAAAAGACTGGGAAGTTTATGTATGAATTATTTCATTGTCAGTTAAAACTTATTGAAGGGGCGTAACCTTTCACCCCATCCTCGTACAATGTGATATGCTACCAGTGATCACGAAACAATACGCCACTCCTAAAAAAGACAACAACAACAAAACAACAGCTACTCATTGAACCCAATCATCCCTCCCCTCTACATTCCATTGTCATCCCATTGTTCATCTAGAAATTATTGTTTCGTCATCTGCTAAACTCTCGAGACCAAAACCTCAGTCATCCAAAGCGCGCCTTATGACGTAGACAACGAAATGTCTCAGTCAGTCAAGAGTTTGCCTCGAGGCTATGCTCAGCGCTAATCAATGCATCTCAAACGTCACCTTGGATTGTTTCGAGATGGAGATTTACATATTATGATCACTTAGACTGAGTAGCCCTATACAATTTTGTCACGCCCATTCAAGAAAAAAAAAGGGAATAGCATACCGTAGCAGCGACTTTCTTAGCCTTAGTCATGACCTGTTGATTCATTTTGGAACATCATGGTATCGGTTGATGTTTCAATGAATTCCCTGCATAATTTCAATGTGCCGTACGAGCCTTGTCTTCTTTTTTCGTACGCAATGGTTAAAATCCAACGACAAAACAGCATCTTGAGAATTATTCTACTTTTGGTGTAAGGAACTGTTTAACGTTTAAAAATTGACACATACTACTAAATTTCCATTTAAAGCTATACAGGAATGCTGTTATCTAATTTCTAATTTTAAATGTGAACTCTTGATCAACAATGTGAACATTTTCCTGACAAAATAATGTCGTTTTTAAAATTGATTGCTAGATGAATGATCGATAGAAACATGGAAACTACTTTTAAACATGGACCATCCCACGAACCATTCCTTAATTCATGGTCCAGATCTATATCGAACGGCTAGAAACAACAGCCCATTCATGCGATAGCAAGCCACATTCTTTATGTCGTACAAGAATGTCGAGGAGGTGAGGTTTTAGCCCAACAATCCGATGAACGAATCAGTTTTGCGTGTTGCTTGATTGCACACCCGGAAGTGCTTGGTGTCGGGAATGTTTTTGATTGCTCCCGCCAAATCTGTGACACCCACGGCCTTAAGAGACGCTTGGCGAGCCAGTGTTCAGATTTTATTGACGTGATTAGCCAGGAAGCACGCTCTGAGATGGGATGATTTGGCTCTCAACAGGAAGTAGATGGCAGTCGTGGGGTCGCATTCTTTCGGGGCTTTGGAAAATGTTGGCGATCAGAGCTCGTTCATCTGTGACTGTTTGCTCTGTTGACGTCAAGAGAAGGAATACAACTAGTCTACCATTTTTATTTTCTTAATAATGATAAAATCAGGTATTTTCGTACTGGAGGCGTGGGGGTATTGCTGCCACGTGACCAGGCAATTGGTGACTGTTCAGTCCAATCAACATTTCTTTAGTCACTAAATATTGAACGTCATGCAGATAAACGTAGCCCACCTGAAGAAAACAAACAAACTTTTTAGGCCTAGGTCACGTCAGTTCGTGAAGATACCTATTATTTGTTGTTGTTTTGATCAGGCACTAGGTACGAGTTGTTCACTCTTTGAGCTTTCGCTGGAAAATGACGTCATCCATCGACTTCCGTTCTATAACCAACATTACTAGCTCTATGCCGTTGGTGACATCATTTTCCAGCAAAACCTGGCGCTGGATTTTTGTTTAGTTTGTTGCGATCAGGCACACGTTATGAGTTATTCACTCTTCAAGTGGTCTTAATAGACCCACAGAGTCATGGCAGTCTAGCTCTGCATCCTGGGTCTAGAGGGCCTTCAAATTAGCCCCGTGGTCATGCAAATTGTACAATGCAGTTACAAGACCCCTCCGGGCCATTGGCGCTGGATAAGTCTGGATGCACTCTATTTGCACCATACGACGACGTTTCCTACTCCTAAATCGGTTATTTGCTTCATGGTCTTGAAGCTGTTTCAAAACCTCCAACAAATGTGGCAGTCTATTTGTAGAGCCTTTCAATAAAAGGCACAATATGTCGAGGAGGACATTTTCGAGGTAAAGCCCTGACGCTGACCCCCTTCGTAAGATCTTACTCTTGTCAACTCTCGTTCTTCTATTCAAGATCGTGGACACAAAGTCTTCCTATCAAAAGTAATATACTTAAAATTAATATCAACATTGGTGATACATGTTGAAGATGAAGTACACTATTTTTTCGTTTGTCCAAAATTTGCATCATGAAGATATATTTTTTCTTCTCATAGAGTACACCCACCCCGTTCATTACAAAAGTCATTGATCAGTATTATGTCTTTTAAAAACAAAAACACATTTGATGACGTTGTTGCTTATAGAAAAACATGTTCTTGTTTTTTTTTGGTCTCAGTTTTAGTTTTACACCCCTTTTACACTTTTTTGATCATATAAGAGGTGGTACCTACCTTTCAACGTCCGTCTCCGATAGGACGGGAGTGGACCACCATCAAAACTGCCCACACGACCCATGCTCAGAATGCCTTTCAGACCCAGCTTGTTAACCCATTTGGACACCAAGCGGCCCTAATTAAAATACTGAAAAATAATAATAATAACCTAAGTCGTATGACTAAGGGAGTAAAACTTCTCCCAAACTGAAGACTTCCCTGGAAAAGCAACCCGTGGCCGTTGTGTACCCGTGTGTTAGGGGCCTAGGGCAAATATGACGGGGACATGCAGGCATACACCCCTAGATCGATCGTCAGATGGCCTCAACCTCACCCCAACTGCAGGCCTCATCGAACACCCGGAGCTGCAGCTTAATTTTGGCCCTCTAGTGGTAGTTGATGTTGTGCAGTTTTATTTCATTTTCTTGTCTTTTCCCCTCTATTGGCTTTTTCTACGTAGCTGAATATACCATATACACACTTGCTGTTGGGAGTTGTTTTTCTTCTTCAGAGGAATGATGATATATAATGATTTATTATTTTATTCTTGGGTATTGGTTCTCTCAAGTTAACCCGTTATAATTAGAGCAAAAGTTTCATTTAATACACGAAACTTGCATATCATTTATAGAATGTATGCTTTGAAAAACAAACAAACCAAACACTTCTAATACATTTTTTAAACAAACTTGCTGTAGGCTTTAGATCTAGAGAATCTAGATCTAGGATTTCTGTTCAATCGGTGGTGCACTGTACAGCGTCTTCGCACGACTTTACGTGCAGAATAAAGTCAGCCTTTATTCTTCTATTTTTGTTATCATATTCAAATTCAGTTATCGTGATTGTTGTATTTTGTTGGGGGGTTGTTTCTATTTCAGAAGAACAATGACAGAACAAAAAAAAACTGTTCTTCTGTTCTTTAGCGTATTCAAATTGATTTGTCGCGATTAATGTGTTTTAGACTGTCACACGCTTAGTTTACAGCCGGACGGCGGGTTAGCGAGCATTTCAAATATTAGTACGTCAGATGTTAAAGAAACGTATCGTGCCTTGAACTGTGTGCCTCAGGGAACCGAGTGGTATATATATTATGCTGTGTCTGGAGCTTGTAATCAGAAACCAGGAAGTCTTGTAGTGGATTTTCCGGAGATACTTTTATTTCATAAATGTAATTGTGACATGCCAGGGTAAATGAAAGAGCCATGCAGTGAGAGTTATATTATATGTATATGGGAAAATCAATATTCCATTCAGTCACACGTAAATCATCTAATACAATGCCATCAACCATAGCGAAATAGAATACATGCAGTCCAAATAGACATAAGACATATTATGAGAATGCGATGTAAAGCATTTATAATCAAAACTCACGATTATCTTTCTTCGTTCCAAAGGATGAAAACAATTAAAGTATTATCTGATTATCTCCCTTTTTGTAGTAAGGGATATGTAACAATATAATATGAATACATTTGACTTTTGCTAACGTTCTAATCTTCTTTGTTCTCTCTTTCTATCCCAGGAAGCGAGTGTCCCTCCAAGCAGTGATCTATTTGAAGGTGACATTCGACTCACGCCTCATGATGCGGAGGCCATCTTGGAAAACACCCGGAACCGGAAGCGGCGGAAGATTGCAGCTGACACAGACAAGAGATGGCCGCTGCCCATACATTATCGCTTTAATGACAGTCCAAAGTATTACCTCAGTAGGTGTCCTCTACCATCTCACTGAACATACACTATCACGTTAATGACTAAACAAACACTATCGCTTTAATGACAGTCAGAAGTATTACCTCAGTAGTTGCCCTTTACCCTCTAACTAAACATACACTATTGCTTTAATGACAGTCCAAAGTATTACATCAGTAGGTGCCCTTTACTATGACAATAAGAACATGCACATTCATGTTCTTAATTTATTGTTTTTGTTCTGTTTGAAATTATGGTGTTTTAACCATACACTATCGCATAAATGAAAGTCCGAAGTATTACCTCAGTAGTTGCCCTCTACCCTCTCACTAAACATACACTATCGCTTTAATGAAAGTCCGAAGTATTACCTCAGTAGGTGCCCTCTACCCTCTCACTAAACATACACTACCGCTTTAATGACCGCCCAAAGTATTACCTAGTAGGTGCCCTTTACACTCTCATTGTGACAATAAGAACGTGCACATTTTCTTTGAAATTATGATATTTTAAGCAAACACTATTGCTTTAATGACAGTCCGAAGTATTACCTCAGTGGGTGACCTTTACCCTCCCACTAAACATACACTACCGCTTTAATGACCGCCCAAAGTATTACCTAGTAGGTGCCCTTTACACTCTCATTGTGACA
>JAUELK010101097.1:0-12140 GCA_031471215.1 Gastropteron pacificum
ACCTCCTGGGAGGCATACTGGTAGTGCTGCCTGGTCGGCACGTAGTGCTGCCGGCGCACATACGAACATTCTGACAATATCTTTCACTGTCTATAGCCAAGTACCCATTTTACACCAGGGTGATATGAGAAAGTCGTGACAAAGTACCTTTTCCAAGAGTACACCCGGTGGTGGATAAGAAAATACTCTCAAATCTAAATCGAGTCGGCACAGCCGGGGATCGAACCCCGGACCTTTGAGGCCAAGGCTCTGACCACTTCCCCACCAGATGACTACGATCACTTGACTGAGAAAAGAAAAAACTTACAATCACCCTCCTGAAAAACTAACATGAGGAGGGACAAAATGTGTCCTGAGGGGTGTAAAGCTCAACTTTAACTTTAAACATTCACGACTTGGGAAGCCGTGCGTCTCTCAGCGAAGCTTCCCATCTGTTGTCACTAGACTTTGACGGCAAGTCGCTTCTCTCAGTTCTCCCCCTTGATAATCCACTTCCTCCTGCAGCATACTTCTTGTCATCATCATTATCATCGTCAACATCATCATCATAATCGTCTGATGAATCCGAATCAGAGCTAAGGACAAAAGAAAAAGAATTTTAACACAAAGGTACAAGTATACACCGTAAACTTACTTTAATACCCACTTAATGTTTTAGGTTACATGGTGTAAAAGTGTTCTCAACTTTGTGTGTAATAATTATGTATTTTACATCATGCTGTTTGTAAATAAATTGCATGTATTTGCTTTGTTATTCTCATTGTGACATTGCAACGCCTTGAGCTACTCAAGTAAAGGTGAAAATGCAAATAAATAAAGTTACATTCGATAGACTATAATTTTTTTTTAAATTTAAATGGTGTTTAACTAAGGAGTTTGAGAGTTCGATTCAGCTCCCATCATTAAGAAGAAAGAAGGAAAACAGAAGAGAATATGAATTTAAAAACAAAGAAGTGAAACACCCTGAAGTGCAACATGAAATTCAAGGGACATAACAATGTTAATGTTCATGTCTGTCATATAGATTTTCTAGGTTATGGCCCCCTTTTTTTCTTTCTTTCTTTTTTTAAGACTTAGATTCCTCCAGACTCTTGTCTTTCCCCCTTCATCTCATCCACCCAGTTGTATTGAATTCCTTGAAACTTCAATAATTGGAAACTCTGGTGCACATAGAGATGTTCTTTTATATAAGGACAAACCTGTCATCACTGTCATCATCATCATCATCATCATCATCATCGTCATCATCATCATCATCATCATCACCACTCTCTTCTTCCTCATTAGCAGCCTCTTCATCTGAAGAAATGTGAGAATAAATGGTGTCATTTAAAATTTTTGAGGAATTTCAGTGAAATTGACTAAGATGAAAAACATAAGGGAATCCTTCATCAGGAAGTAGGTACAGAAGAGTGGAGAAGGAAAATCACAAAATATTTGAACAAGCAAATGAAGGGTGCCTTTCAGTTTCGCTATTTCCTTTTGTACTTAAGGTAGAGGCTTAACTGTTTTTTCTTTAAAGACTGCTGTTAGCAACAATAGGAAACAAAATAATGGTATCAGAATTCTAATTACCTAGATTCATATTCTGTACTAAAGTGTACAATCATTTTTTTTTTATTATTTTGCATTATCGTCTTTTCTTCAAAGCAAACAAGCTCAAGACGTTACATCGATGTGCATAGATATAAGCTATCATGTATACGAATAAAACATCAATGTAAAACACAAATACATTAAGATATAAAAATATGAAGATGTGGTATGTACATAATTTGAGAATGATGTATACATAATTTGTATATATAGTACTAAAATACAGATTTATACATTGTCCGCAATATGTGTGTACTTGATAGGAAAGTGGCTTTAAAAGACCCAATAATGTTGATTGGGGTGTGAAACTCAACCCTACAAATTTCAATATAATTATGATATTTTAAGAAATGTCAAAGGCACACAATGTAGCAAAAACTATTGTACATTAATTTAAGGAAAAAATCACTGCCAAAAGAGGAAGAGACAGACCACCAACTTCGGTTACAGGAAACATCAAGAGCATAACAGGCCTGAGCTTGCAAGAAATAAGCCACAGAAGTGAAAACCTCAGCAGCTGGAACACCTTTGTGTCATCTTGGTGAGGCCTAACTTCACAAACGGAGATGCAGACAGGTGACAGGTGAATTCAAAGAACAATTTTCATGATCACAAGTAAATAATAATCGTTGTAGGTGTCATCAGCACATACCCAGTCTGATCTTTTCGTCAATCAAGGGCTTGAAATTCAAGGCTTCTTCGTTTCCAGGTTCATACAATAAAACTGAGAATAAAAGACATCAAATGTTTTGTGAGAACATGAACAACAAAACAAGAAAGTAGGCTACACTGTTTTTGTTTCATGTATGTGTGTGTGTGTGTTTGTGTGTGTGTCTGTGTATATATATATATATATATATAATAATAATAATAATAAGAGCATTTGTAATGCGCTTTCCCTGGATAGCTCAAAGTGCATATATGTGTGTGTCTGTGTGTGTGTGTGTGTTTGTGTATGGAGAACTACTTATGGTTTGCAGCTGAGAGTAGAAAGTCTGATTTCTCGATAAAATTCTAGATTTTCATATTTCCTCTTATTGGAAATCCAATAGTAAAACTTATACTGATTAAAAAGTGTCAAGTGAAGTTAATCATGATGCACGAGAGAATTATGATGTGAAAAAGACAACATAAAAATAATATATACATTGAGTTGCGATTCCCCTGAAAATTCCAAACTGAGAACAGAGAAAACTTACTCATTTTACACAGTTTGGCAGCATTCTTGAAATCTTTCTTTATCACACAATCCACAAACTGGAAGAGAAGGAAAACATTTACTTGAAAATTGTACTTAGCACTTGAAACTGAGGAAAACTCAGGCATTGTCATAAAAATGGCTTTTCAATCTTTCACCACAGAGCATTTGCAAACTATGATTGATATTCCCTTGATTAAGAGCCAGAGATTCAACCTATTCAAGCATATAATGTACACCTAACACAAAAAAGTGTAACCCACTCAAAATTTCTCATAACTTCAAAAGTCATTTGGTACAATCAGACAATACTAAAGATTTTCAAACAGTGTGAAAAAGAAATATATCATTAAGTGCACACAAATATGTCTAGTAATTTTGTTCTATAATTATATAAGAAAACATAAATGAGACATTACAGGGTTTTTTACAAGAAGAAGAAGAAAGGTACCTCCATCAAAAGTTCATTGGGCGCCTTTCGTGGCTCTTCCTCACTGTCATCATCATCATCATCATCTTCATCATCATCACTTCCACTCCCACCCTCTGCCCCCTCTTGTGGTCTCCCCTTTCCTTCTCTTTCATCAACTTCCTTCTCTTCTTTGGCCATTTCTTTGAGAGACGTGAGACCTTTGTTTGTCTTCATGTCTGAGTTGGAAGATCTTGGCACAGAGCTGGAAGAGAAAGTGGGCGTCTCCGCATCCAGCATTAACATTTCTTCAATGTCAGCATTGCTTGGACCTTCACCATCTTCAGCAAAGATCTGCTGGTCCACCGACTCTACTTGATGTGACCTCATCTTTGGGATACGCAGTTTTGACATCGGATTGACTAAGTCATCTGAAATGGAAAAGAATGTAGATATACATACAGTTGGAAGTTCTGTCTTTTCGATGGTCGCAAAGGTTATTTAATAATAATAATAATAACGGAGTTCATTTCTAACGCGCATCATCCCCATTAGCATGAGCTCGAGGTGCTGTACACTTTAAAATCAAGACATGATATACAATGGGCAGAGACATAATACACTCAGTGAAACATAGATGACATCAGCATGGACTTCTGACACAGAATAAGATTAATTGTTAAAAGTAAGTAGATCTAGTCCAAACTGATTCAAAACCTGGGGAAAGTACTGATCACTGTACATTTGACCTTACTTCACACAACCTGAATACAGTTAGAACTGAATGTTTTTGCAGTTAATAAGATCTGACGATTACATTGAGCACACAAAAAAAACTTTCATAACATTTTTAAAATATGAAAGATTTTACTTTCAGCGATGTTAGGGAAAGAAAAGTTTACTTTAAGAAGTTACCTAAATCTTGACAGCCACTTACACTTTGAAAATAAAGCAACACCACAGGACATATCAGTACACAAAAACTTAAACAAAAACATGAAGTGAAAATAGTAAAGAATTGTAAGGAAAAAAACAAAATGTACCCGAGGAGTTTTCCCTCTCCCCCCAGGCCAGTGTGGGTTCTGGGTCCAGACTTCTCCAGTCTAAGTGATCCACAAAGGGCTCATCACTGAAATACAGTCACATACTTGTCAATAACTATATTGGAGAACTGAGACACTGGTACAAAGGGTCGCTAACATTCTACAATGTGGAACTGACTCGCTCTGCAAAAACAACACAAATTCATGCATACTCGCACACTCCTTTTATTCCTAAGTTTTTCTGGCAGGCAATCTCTTCTACATTCCTCAAACATTGGGCATTCGACTAAACAATGGTACTCATCATCTATCACGCCGGACAACCTACACACTTTCATTCAACGGTACTTTTTTTCTTCCCCACCTTCCCCTTTCTATACCAAACATGTGTGAACTAAGTCGTAGCCAAGACATGTGAGTTCTATAGGTCATACAACAAATATTCAAATACATTTCATTTCATTTCATAACCAAATCAAGGTCATTGCACACACACACAACATTTTTGGTTTTCAAACCTGGATTCAGTCGAACATGAGGGGAAATACCAAGAGCAAAAGTCAAACACTATAATCATACAGGTACATTAGACACATCACAATTAATATGATGATGATTCATGACATATCATTAGAAAATGCGACTAAAAACTTGATATGATGCCAGTAACTGAAGAAAAAGCACAATAAACTTGTTGTTACAATACCAGGGATAACTTTCTGTAGCGCATTGTCTCCAATATACATGAGCCCAAAGTACTTAACAATATGCATGTATTCAACAAAATGCCTAAAGTATACATAAAGTGTAAATAAACATACATCGATTAAATTGCAGAATGGGTAAATAGGACCTCTGACCTTTCCTCCTTCCTCCTCACTGCCTGCAGTGAGACCTGTTTTGTGGGAGTCAGCGACCTGCGGCCCAAGGATGAGTCACTGCGGGGAGGGATTGAACCCATACTAGCCCGTGACCTAAAGAACAGTCGGGATCATGTATCAAAAAAGATAGCACAGATAGCAAAAAAGATCACAGCCTTCCCAATGAAATGTTACAGAACAAATTTTAGAATATCATGGACTCAGAAAGTAACAAACAAAGAAGTCTTGATGAGAATTGGCATTTCATCACCAACTTTACTGCAAATTATCAAAAAATTAAAACTGAACTATTTTGGCCACACCAAACGACACAAGCGACTCGAAAAACACATCCTGGAATCGATGATGGAGAGGCAGAAGAGGCAGAGGAAGACCAACAAGAAGATGGGAACAGAATATAAGGGACTGGCTAGGAACAACAACTACAGAAGCAGGCAGAATAGCAAAAGACAGAGTTTTGTTTCGCAGGAGGGTTCAAGAGGCAACATCCTGCAAGAGTACTGGCTGATACACAGAGAGAGAGAGAGAGAGATCAATAAAGAACAGTCGGGGTAATGATCACATATCATGCTTTGAGCTTACTGTGGGGAAAAGCACTGTATAAATGCAATCTATTATTATCAATAAAGAACAGTCTGCATTAGGTTCATGCTAGGGCTTGAGAGGTACAATCCCAAACAAGATTCAATCATGCTGGACCAACAAAAGGTGAGTAGCCAGACGAAGAACAACCCAACCAAGCAACCAGACAAGGCCTGTCTTAACCTAAATCAATTTTCAGAGTGAATTTGTTGTGGTGATAGGGCATACATACTCTGTGTGATTAACAATAAAAATGTCACTAAATATCCATAAAGCCTTTAACAAAAGAATAAATCTACATATAACAATAAATGACAGGAAAAAGATAACGTGGCAGAATTAATTCCAGGAGTGGAAGAAAAGAGATAACAATTGCTCTATAATCACCTTGGTTGAAGGAAATGCAATGTAATTAAAGAGTACTAAGCATGGCACTGAATCATGTCATTAATAAATCAGACAACACTATTTTGGAGAAAGAACTCTGTCACGATTTTCTCATACAACCAAGGTGCAAAAGGGACAGCCAACTAGGATTGGGATGGTGTGAGAAAATCATGAGTCCGTTTTCAAAGAGTAATCTAATGGTTAGATGAGTGAAGAAAATCGAGTTTACCCAGACCACGAATTGAACCTGGGACATTTGACTAGAGAAGCTGACACACTGACAATTTGGCCCCTAGATTACAATACAACATTTTAAAGGTCTAAAGAGAAAACTAATCTCTTTACTCTCACCAGCTTCTATTGCTTCCTTGTGAGGGAGGTCTGTTCCCCGCAGGATTGGCCGAGCTCTGTGCTGTGTTACCTCCTGGGTTACAATATTTTGAAAATAAAAAAGTAAAAATATAGACATGGACGAAAATATGTTGTGATTTACATGTAGATAAATGAGCATAGTCTAGTTTAGAGCAGGTAATGATTGTACTAAAATATGTACGACTTACTTGACGTATGCCTCCTTGTGGAACAAGGGCCACAAAATATGCATAGGTCTATGGTATTCAGACTTTCAGTTCTTTTGTTTCTATAATTAAATTCATTGAGACTCTGAACAGATGTACTTTGCATTTTACAGATGGAGCAATAGCAGATAGTGCATTTCAGTAAATATCCTAAATATCTTTAAAATCCTCTTCAGGATACAGTGAACCTTGAGAGACCTTCATGAATTAGAAAAATACCAGAAGGCTGAGGTATGCTTGCTGGCTAACATTTCTCCCATTTTGTCATTTTTTCTTCATCTTTTTTTTTTACACTACACATTCATACAAAAATCATGCTATCAAATAATAATAATAAACAGGGGATACTCACTTCTTCCATTTTCTTCAATGAACTCAAGGCTTCCAGAGTGCTTTACTTGTCTGTTTGATTTTGAAATGTGTGTCCTGAGAAAGGAGGAGACATTCAAGAAAACTGTTTCACATTTCTGTTTTTGTGATTGTATAAACACATTTAATAATAATAATAACATCATTTATGTATTTACATTTCATCATATACTCATTATGGATCGTGTAATAATGCATCTACCATCATAACACCAGGCTCAAGATTGACACTACAAGAAATTTGGTAGGCCTACTTACGTAGTTTTCTGTGGTGTCGCATTGCCAGAGGTATTGGGACCATTTTCTTCCACCCACAACAGCTTATTGGAATCCATTTCAGGCGTGTGCCAGGCGTGTGCTAAGCATCAGTCTGAAGTATAGAGAAGAAGAAATGATGACCTTCCATCTTTCAGAAATATATGTTTTTTGGTAGACCTTTCCTTTCTTACTATCTATACATCATAAATCTTAAAACAAATGGTTTATGAATTAAATGCAAACGAATGTGATGAAAATGTTGTGTTCAATGAATTATAGATAGAGATATAGATCTCTATGAAAAAGTAGTTGATCTAGGCCTATTGTATCTTTTGTCTGACAACTCATTCTAGGAAGTCCTCAAGCGAAGGAAAAAATATGAGGTTCACACTATGCACTAGAATAGGGCTGAATCTCGGCTTAAGTAGATTCTAGCTAAACTATATAAATACTATATTGCTCTTTGATTTGGGCCTACAACAAGCCTACATTGATGGAGTGTCACTGCCACTTACATTAAGATCTACATCAACACTAGATACAGGATACTAGATATCATCTAGATCTAGATCTAGATTCTAAAAACATTATTCATTATTATATTTGTTCCCACATCAAGTTTCTAGCTGAGCGAAAGCTTAAAAAACGCCTTTTAAAATTAAAACCATGCTCTTATAACATCTGGTGTGTGCATTTCAAAGGCATAACAGACTGAGTCATATTGCGTGATTGCAAAAGTCATCTGTATATGAGGCTGCAGTCATAATTGGAAGAAGAAGAAGAAAATGTGTGAGAAATACCTGTGGTGTCCGCCATGTTGTTTACAAGCCGATGTCAAGTGGTAACGAGAAATCTAACCGCAGTTTCGACCTACCTTTTTGCAATTTGAGGTCTGTATATAACTTTGATTATCAAATAATTGATAGATCTAACACTTGTTATTATTTTAGATAAACTCGTGTAATGTGTGAAGAACTGCCGCATGTGTACACATTGACTAACATTCGAAAATAATTTACGAGTGTCGTTAACTAACTAACAAAAGCGAAACCGTAGTGGGCTGGGTCATGTTTTGATTTGTTTCTTCTTATGAAATCTTTAGGCCAAGATTCTAGAACTTCACATTGATGTGTAAAATCTTCCTTTGCCAGACTAATCTTCCTTTACCAGACTAATCTACATCTTTATTCTAGAATGTTGATCTAGAAACTAGAACTCTACCTAGATCTACAAGCTTCCACGAGACTTTTACTTTGGGTGATTGTGAAGTCTCTGCTGACTGCTGTGTAAGTGTAACTGTAGCCAAACTGTAACTGTAAAGATTCTCATTCACGAGTTTCCAACCTAGATCTAGAGATCTAAATTAGGCTACATACAGGAGGATCAAACTTCAAGATTACCTTCTTCATAGACCGGTGGCTGAAAGCGAAGACAAGACATGGCTGAGATCGAATGGAGACGTAGATGGAAACCCGATCTGGCCTCCTGTTCATGGCGTAACCTTGATGTCCAAATACAGGGTACTGATGATGGCAAGCGATATCTAATCAAAGGAAAGTTTACAGACAATTCTTATGAGGTTTTGATCACAGATCTGAGCAGGTTTTGGTGTGAAGAACTGTCCAATGATGCCTTAAAGAAGAGGATTTCAGTAAGTTGAGGGTTGTCTCTTGTGTATTTTTTATTCATGTCATTGAAACACTTTGGACAGTATACAAAATTTAAAAAACACTGGCTTTAGAAAACAACTTGCCACAATATTAATAATCATAATCATGTTGGCGAAGTCAACCACTTTAAGTCCAAGACATTGTAATTGTCTATTTTTATTTTTAATTATTTGCATTTTCGCCTTTACTTGAGTAGCTCAAGGCGTTACAATATCACAATGAGAATGACAAAGTAAATACATGCAATTAATTTACAAACAACATGATGTAAAATACATAATTATTATACACAAAGTTGAGAACACTTTTACACCATGTAGGCTAAAACATTAAAAGTGAATATTAAAAATGTTAGCAATTTACAGAGATATTGGTATATGTATAGATTATATCTATTTATATAGAGAGATAATATGATATTGCTATACATTGATTTGAAAATGTTGAACAAATCACAGAAGTTCAGTTAGGTTCGACTGTAACCTGTAATATGATTTGAGCAGTCTGTACACTGAGTTTGAAAACAGATCAAGTCTATTGACTGGTGTCATTGAAAGAGTCCTTTAATATTTAACTATTTCTATACTTTGCTTGCACTCTCATGATAATATTGATATGTAGATGTGCTGTATAATTTCTGCTCTTTTGTTTTTTTAGTATAAGTAGTCGAGTTCATGGATGCACTTTTATGTGGATTTTAGGCGCTTTACAAATGAATTATTATTATTATTATTGCTTTCAGAAATTGAATCCAGCCCTAGAAGCACCTCTGACGAAAGTCTTGGACCAGATCCAAGTCAGTCTTGGCAAGCCTTGTCCTGACACCCAAGTCACTCTTGCTCAGAAAGATGACAAGCTTCATCTCAAGGTTACCCCTCTTTTTATTCTACATAGTATAAAATGATTTGATTCAGTAGTTTTCTCTAAATTGTTCCTGAAAGTTTCTCTAGAGACGATGAGACTTGACACTCCTCTCTTTCTTTTTGTGAAAAAAGTGTAGCCTTTTCGGCGCATCCCACAACACACAACAGATGGGCTTTTAACACTGGGGTACAGACCAACATGTGTGAGCTTCAGTCATGCTTTCCTATGATCCGTTGTACATGTACCACTATGTGTGCTGTTTGTACACACGGGAAGTGCTCGGGTTAGCTACGCAAAAATAGTTAAGTGTCCTGTCTGTACGTAGATCTAGGGTCTTTAGGTTCTCGTCACTCTTAAGACTCATCTTTTTACTTGCGCTTTTATTGATGTAGATAGTGATATTTCTTAGTTATGTTCTTTAGTTCTTGTGTTCTTTTAATTAGCCCCTTTTTGGACTTCTTTCACTAAGCGTGTTTCTTGTTACTTGGCCTACTATCAGATAAGCAGCCATCTAGTAGAAGGTGTGCCTCTTCCCTATCAGTTGATCTGTATAATGACTTAATTAAACCTGTACACACACATATCTAAAAAAAAACTTTCAGTTTCTCTCTCTTTTTTTACCACCAGATAAGTAGCCAGCTTGGAGGCATGCCTTTTTCCTTTCACTTGCTGTGTGGTCCCAGCCCAGACGACCAAGGGAGAGAACACCTGGTGGTTCCCCTCATGGCCATGGTGGGGGAGTTGTACAGGCAGCAGGGAGAGCTCACAGCTTTACTGGCCGCCAAGGACCGAGAGATTGAAGACTACCGCGCTCAGGGATCTGCCACGTCGAGAAAACACCTCCAGACAACGCCCTTTGACAGCTTGGCCTTCCGCAACACCATGCTGACATCTAAAGTAGGATGGGGTTGTTGTTATTTTTAGCTCTAACTCTAGGTATCTTCTACTTGTCGTTCACTCAGATGGTGGAACACCCTGAACAGCAGCACAGGATCTTCCACAGACATTTGATCTCTAGGCCCTGAATACAGAGACTGGCCATTTTGTGTTGTTTTTGTTTTCCATCTGTGTTGTGACTGATGATGGATTTGTGCGCTCTACAAATGCATATCCAGTATCCAGATGGTAGCTCCAGTTTTTACGAAGGCGACTGTCTGTAGCAGGTCCCCAAGGTTGCCGTAGAGTTTCCTTCGCAGTAGTGTTCTCTCTCCAGATCTGTTTTCTTTAGATGGTATGAGACATACTAAGACCATAGTTAATTTTGATCTATCACTATCAGTGGCTGATTAGCTCAGTCGGTAGTGTGTCGACTCGGAATCCAACAACCTCGGGTTCAAGCCCAGACTGGGGAAAGTTCTGTAAGGTTTTTTACCACCATTTCCTCACCTCACCCAGGTGTAAAAGGGGTACCTGGCTATAGGCATATTTCTGCACCTCACTGGCTGCCTGTACTTGTGTTCAATGTTTGTGATGTGTTGCATGCGTTAGTAGCCTGTCAGGGGAGTAATAGATGTAAAGCCCTTTGAGCTCTCCGGAGGAAAAGAGCTATATAAATGCCATCCTTACTATCTGGGGAAAACAAACTTTTTTTGTTGGTTGGGGATTGTATTTTGTTTCGTTTTTTCTTTAGTTGCTCACACTTTAACTTGTTGTCCGATAGACCTACATGGTAGCCTAGCTCTGCTCCCTAGCTACTGTAGGGAGTTCGGCTCTTACTCAGGCTCTTTCAGGCTTGATAACTGTTGCCTGTAATGCAGCCTTTGAGTTGATGCTGCCTATATTGATTACATTATTCAAACACTTATGGTCACCCGGCACAGCCATGGTTTAAAACTAAGATTGTGCACAGAAAATTTTTGCTATTGAGTTTTGTAGTTACAGATGGGTGCTTATTACTACATATTACTTATTGAATGAGTTCCCTTGTTCTCCTTGAATTAATATTTACAAATAATGTGTTGCAATGCAGTAGGCTAGTCTGTGACGATCTTCTTCTTCCGTAAAGTCGCAGCCTCAGACTTGAGGATCAACGCGACTGTGTGCTTGTGCTTCGGCAATCTATGCATTCAAGATTCAGGATTCAGGATTTCTTAACATGTTTATTTTTTGCTTGTTTTTTTTTTCTCCCAGGGGTTTGAGAAAGAAGTGGAGACTTATGGTGAGCAAGCTTTCACATCAAAAGGCCAAGAACTGTATCGTGAGATTGTCACCAAAAGATTATGGCTTCAGACTGGGAACTCAGGTATTTGCATCACTACATCTAAAAGTACTTACTCTAAGGTATGGAATAAACGGGGGGTGGGGG
>JAUELK010101208.1:0-12140 GCA_031471215.1 Gastropteron pacificum
CACCCGTCGTGACACTTGAGTCACTAAAAGGCCCCTTACCACATGTACTTCCCCTAAAGTACAGGTCTCTCTCTCTCTCTCTTTCTCTCTCTCTCTCTCTTTCTCTCTCCTTCTCTCTCTCTCTCTATTTCTCTCTCTCTCCCTCTCTCTCTCTCCCCCTCTCTCTCTCTTCCCCCTCTCTCTCTATCTCTCTCTCCCTCTCTCTCTCTCTCTCTCTCTCTGTCTCTCCCCCCTCCCACTCTCTCCAATGCGACCTAACCGTACTCATCCCCTTTTCTATTGAACCCCTAATTGGCCATGCTCACCCGTCGTGACACTTGAGTCACTAAAAGGCCCCTTACCACACGTACTTCCCCTTAAGTACATGTCAACCACTCACTCATGTCCACGTGACGTGTCAACAACAGCCACTCCTCTCTCTGTCTCGAGACAGCCTCTGAATACAATGAAGTGACCTGAAACATCTTCACCTTACCCTCCACAGTCCCTGGCGCCATTTGTTTTGGTCTGTTCTGGCTTTCTTCTCTTCTAACAATCGGGCAGTTAGACAATAGCCTCGTCATACCGTACGTAAGTCTTACCCTTTGTTCTGCTTTTGCCGTTTCCCCCTTTGTCTATATAACTCAGTTATGTACGTATGTTCACATCGAAACGCTTCACGATATAGAGACCAACTGGACGCTCATTCACTCTTCATTTCATGGAGATTTCGAAATATTGTTTGGACTTGGACTTCAGATGTATTACTTGGGTGCAGACTCTATACAACAATTGCTTTCGACACGGACATTGTTGCTTACTTACTGTTGCGGCTACACTGTAGTGAAAGAAAACAGCATTTGATCGTTATCAACAAAAGGGGGCAACCAAAGCTCTATGACAATCGTTTAGACAGACGTCACATCAAATGAAGTGAAGGACTTCCAGACTAATTCGTGTTTTAAGGATGTGGAGGTTTGAACAATGAACAACAACACAAAACAAAACAGAAAAGAGAACAACAAGAACAACAAAAACATTATTGCAAGAATCATTTGTTTCGTTTAGAGAACGTCTTAACTTTCCTCAAACTTCACGACCAACCATTTTGACCATCAGTGACATTTTGAGGTGACTCGGCTGGACAGTTTCTTGCATTTCTACAAAACTTTGATATATATATATATAACAGGGAGAACAAAAATCAAGATGATCCCTAATGTACTGGACCGAGCTGTTACTATTGCTGTTATGTTTATCCTTGTGTTGGACGTGCAAGATGGAGCCATGGCATTGCACAATGCCCCAAAATATCCACCAGGTCTCCATAATCAAGATGTAGCCAACGGAAGAAGCCGCACGAATGAAACGTTTGCAAGTGTGGGCCCCAAACCTTCGAGCGAGCCGATATCAAAGGTGATTAGAGGCATATTCAACAGCGGTAGCAGGACAAGTGACAATGGGGGAGATCGGAACAGACTCTTTGAAGATCTGGACACGAAAAACGACAGAATCTCTACACACAAGAGAGTTGGTAGCAACGTTCGCAATCCGCCCATTCTAGCAGCCAGCGATCTTGTGGAGTATTTTATCCCGTCGAAACAGCATCGAACCAAAAGAAGTTTGCAATCTGAAGCCAAGAATGGATCAAGTCATTCTGATCTACAATCGTTGTTTGAAAACACCGCAAACATAGTCGAATCCGACGATGCACTGAACATGACAAACTCTCTGACTTCTAGCAGTACTGAGTCATTTCTTGATTCAACATTGTCTGCAGAACAAGAGGGTACGTCTTTTGAAAATGGCAGCGACAATCTCACATCGAATGGAACAACGACGAGTACACCCAAAGTAGTGCAAATCTGGGACAAGGGATCTTTGACGTACGGACAGTTTGTCAAATATTTGTACATCATGCGAATCGTATTTGTTAATGTAGCGTGCTTATCCATGGTATGTGGATGCCTTACTACGATGGTTGTCTGGAAACAGAACATTCTGCCCGGAATTAAAATTATACTCATCGGATTTAACGTAGCAGAGACCCTGAAAGTAGCGGGGTTTATCATGCACCGGATATTCAGAATTGTCTTTGCTCAGTCTATAATCGGATGGGATTCTCACTACGCGATTTTTTTCACATACTTCGTTACCTGGTTTCCAGATGGGATGGGCAGAGTCGGCGTGCTCACTAGCTTGGTCTCAATTCTGGATCGATGCTTGATCACATGGTTTCCTTTACGGTATCGTAACCGCAGCGCAGTAGTCGTCCATCCTCGGACTATTCTAGCATCGATCTACGCGTCCATGATGGCGTTCAACTTCTGCGGGTTCATTTTCTTCGAAATTTACGCCCGACCTAATCTTGACCCCTCTGCGACCTTCCGCCCAGATCAAATTTTGTCCAGGGTGTCCAAAGCAACCCCTACTGGCTTTGCAATATACAAGATGATCAACGTAATACTTGAGATCCTGTTCAGGTACATCCCTCTGATTCTCATTCTCATCCTCACCGGGTTGACCCTTGTGGCCATCTTGTTCCACCGGAGACGAATGCACGGGTCTGTGAAGTCACGCGACAACAGCCCTAGCTCGCGATCCTTTCGCCAGCTCAATCTCATGATCCTGACCACCACCGTGTCCTTTTTCCTTCTGGTCAGCATCAAGCCCATCGTGAGGATCGTGGAATTGAACCACCCAACCGTGGGTAACGGAAAGCGGGAGATGTACCTGTACACTCTGATCAACGACTCAAGTGTCTTCGTAGATTGCTGCGTCCCTATGGCCAACTTTCTCCTATACCTCTACTTGAACCAAGGTTTCCGCTCCGTCTTGTTGTCACTTTGCGGTTGTGGCCGCGCCAAGACAAGAGAAGATCTATCCGACAACACGAAAGGGACTACAGTACAATAAATTGAGATCCCCTGGCAACGGAAGTCAGACTTGGCCAACCACAAGAGAAAAATAGAGAATGAAAATTTGCGAAACCCCCCCCCCCCCCCCCCCCCACAAAGAAACACTGATTAAACATCAAGCTACAAAACCAGACAAGATGCCAACATAACACCAGAAACATGACCCACATACATATGTACAACATGTAACAAGACGCATCGCACACTAGAAGTGGCAGTGGGCGTGGCAGTGGGCGTGGCACGTTGCTAGTATGAAAGACAACAGATCGTGGACCATACGTATCACCGAATGGACACCAAGAAATATAAGCTAGATAAGCTACAAAGTAAATGTCTCAGAATCCCAGCTAGGGTATGTGAACGCCGTTATCGTTATGTATACTTCGTCGTGACGAATGTCGAAACCACTTGAAAAAGTTAGGAATCATGCTTTGCGTCTCATTTGTGGTGGAATAAAAACAACTCCA
Organism: Gastropteron pacificum; assembly: GCA_031471215.1. Classification (NCBI taxonomy): domain Eukaryota; kingdom Metazoa; phylum Mollusca; class Gastropoda; order Cephalaspidea; family Gastropteridae; genus Gastropteron; species Gastropteron pacificum. The sequence continues at coordinate 3,365 of JAUELK010101208.1, forward strand.
ACAGCCACATGTGAAATACATACAAACATTGAGCCGCTCTCACAAAGAAGCGAAAAGGCGGCATCTTTGAACGATGCAAGAGAATTGGAAACCTCAGAACAGGCTCAAACAAAAGACAAGTATGCATCACATCCATAGCCTGGAAGAAAAATGCCATCTACCAGAGCCATGAGCTCCAATCCTCAGAGTCAACACAACACCACCTACCACACTTAAGTCCATCCCAGAAATCAATTCACATTTGATTGACTCAGACGTAAACAAGACATCAGACCCAGTCGTGCTACAGAGGGCGGCAGAAGATACCATCGCCAGCTACCCTCAAGAATGGATCCATACCCACACAGATGGATCAGCCTTTAAGGCCACAGTGAATGCAGGCTGGGGAGCCTTTATATGTTTGCAAGACGGAAGCCGCCATTAAAAGTATGAACCATGTGACTCCACATGCTCGAATAGTGAAGATGAAATTCTATGAATCCAGGCAGTACTCAAACATACCTTGACAACCTTCGAAAATAAACCAGAAACAGCGACTAATAAAGTCATCTTTGCTGACTCCAAGTCTGCCCTACAGGTAATGGAAAATGAGGCCTCAAACTCCGAAGACACAACCCTAACCATTCAACTAGCCAACAGACTAATGACAACTCACAATATCAGGATAGTACTGCAGTGGATTCCTTGCCACTCAAACCTACAAGGGAAATAAAAGTGCAAATTCCACCAAAAGGGCCACCGGGTCGACAGCAAGGACAATCTATAAGCACATGAACATGGTGAAAAACAATGACAACCTAAAAGCCCTAACAAACAAGGAAGGACCAGACTGTGATATTTCACCTACGAACTGAGCACCTTCCTATAAACTTCCATTTATACAGGCTCAACCCAGAACATCCCCCATTATGCCTGCTGTGCGACTACCTGTATGAGACTGTACACCACCTACTGTTTGAGTGCCCCATACTTAAAGATCTCCGACGAAACCAGACATTGACAATACATTACATAGCACCCTGGAACAACTTAAGACGACGTCCACCTATTATTACATTCCATTGGGCCGAAAGACGAAAGCTCAAAGGCTGCTGGACTAGAAGAAGAAGAAGAAGAAGAAGAAGATGAAGACAAATGTTGAAAACATCCGTTGGAAATTGCGCCTCCACCAACCCCACTTCCCATAACCGATGCGATAAATCTAACGCTGAAGGTAATTTATTAAAGAAATGTCAAATTTTCATATTCGGATAGTATTTGCTATCGACGTTGCTCGCCAAATTGACGCAAAAAGAATCTTCCATTATGGTGTCGAAGGGAGGGTCACAGGTTTCAGCGTCGGATTTGGTAGAATATACCCGAGACTAGAGCTCAGTAACGCCGTCCACATGGTCTCAAGCTTCTTGTCTACACTCACAATTAGGTTATATACTTCGGCGGCGATGACGATACTTAACACAACTATTTGAGAGAGGAAGACGATTTCACCTTTTGGACAGATCTGCCCTAAGAATCTCCACATTCTAGACTCTCTGGGGTTCTTGGCTTTAAAGTTCTCCCTCATCGGTACTGGTTTGAGGCTCTCTATTGTCATAATTGTTTAGATTCTTTGACGTCGACTATATCCCCTTTCTGCACCCAAGAGGTAAATGACTTTTCGTAACCTTTCCACTTTACAAACACTTTTTGCACCCAGCTCTTTTTGATCTTGTCACGCAGGATTTTATCAATTTCATACATGGATTTCCCCCCGACTCGTTGAAGCTCTTGGTGATAGAACGATCCTACTAATTCCTCCTCTTTATCGTCCATCAATTTATAGGTAATTGGGGTTGTTTTCAAGACGGCCGAAATTCTGAAAGGTTCGGTACTCCATCCATCTAGATAAGACTTTGAAAATATATCTCTGTTCTTACTAATTCTAACCCTATGCCCTATCTTGAACGGTTGTTTTCTCGCTTCCAAGGGTTCTCCATAAAGTGGTGTCCATACCGTTTCTTGGTTGAGCGGACTGACATCAATAAGTCTCATTCCAATGCTACGATAGTGTGAGGCGTTATACGATTGTATCAACATAGAACGTGCGTCTATGTATCTGTTATGACCGTGATGTGTGAAATACCGCCACATTTTACTTTTGAGCGTTCGGTTAAACCTCTCCACCACAGCCGCTTTGATGCTTTCATTTTGGAAGTGAAATGTTCCATTTTCCTTAAAGTACTTCAAGACGCGTCTGTTAAAAAATTATGTCTCCTTATCTGACTGAATCCTCCCCTCACAATACTCCCGCTGGTTTTGTTTTTCCACTCTCTCACGTGCGCTATTTTAGAGAAAACATATATACCAGTCTTTCATTCCATCATTTTCAGATTTTGGACTTTGAACATTGTTCATGCATTCCGCTAATTGTAGTCTTTCTCCTTGGAACTGTTTCTCCAACCGGTTTGCGAAGCGTGTACGCATCTTGATAAGAAAGCCACTGTTGCACTTGTTTCTTTTTACCGCACTGTGTCGATGTAGACCGTGGACACCTCCATACGATCCGGAACGCAAAGACTCGAAATATTTTCAACGTAAAACGTCACCCCACCCAGATGTAAAAGGGGTACCCGGCGTTAGGCATGTTTCTGCGCCTCACTGGCTGCCTGTGCTTGTGTTCAATGTTTGTGATGTGTTGCAGATTAGCTCAGTCGGTAGTGTGTCAGACTCGGTGTCCAACAACCTCAGGTTCGAGCCACGGCTGAGGCGAGTTCCGTAAACCCTGGGGACAAAAATTCTTTAGCACCATTTCCTCACCCCACCCAGGTGTAAAAGCCTCACAGGCTGCCTGTACTTGTGTTCAATGTTTGTGATGTGTTATGTGTTGTATGCGTTGGTAGCCTGTCGGGGGAGTAATAAACGTAAAGCGCTTTGAGCTCTCCGGAGGAAAAGCGCTATATAAATGCCATCTTTATATAAATGTCATCTTTATATAAATGCCATCTTTATATAAATGCCATCTTTACTAAAACCTCACCAACGACGGGGTCGACAGATGACATGATTAATAACTCTATATCTACTATCAGAAGAGTGGCAGCTTTTCTGCTTTACCTTACTTTTACTTAAATTGTGTTTCTCACGAAAGAAAGCATATTATTTTCACATACAACAGATTATAAGTAAGTTAAAGGTGTCATTTTGTTATCAGTATCAAGTAGCCTAGTGGTAAAGTGTTGTGTTCAGACACAACAACTCCGGTTCATTCCCAGTTAAAATTAATGAACTTTTTTGTTGTTGCAGTCATCACATTTTCATTTATTTCCGTTGATAGACTAGATTCTATTAGATCTATAATTATGATACTTTTGTAAAAAAAAATTATAATGAAAATATTCACTCATTTTTTTGTATAGACATCTACCAGGCCTACTCAAGCCCCTGGTTACTGAGTATCATTATTAATAGAATCTAAATCTAGATCTAACTGCAAAGTTAATATTTCACACTTCACACATGATTCTATAGATCTACACCACCAGCCTATATAACAATAGACTCCACACTGAAGATATGACACCTGAACAAAAGACCCTAGCAAATCAACAGACTGAGATTAATCTGGAGTCAGCCTGGATATTATTGGCACCCCTGCTGAGAATAATCACAGCCTCATTTGTTAGTTGGTGGTGGTCTAAATCTATCATTGTCGACGAAGAAATTGCCGGAAGCAGTAACTGAAATGTGGTTCTACAGAAGGTTGCTAAGGATTAGCTGGAAGGACAAGCTTACAGACAAAAGTGTCCTGGATGAACTAGATCTAGATCTAGGCACTGAAAGAGAACTTGTCACCCTCATCATGAAAAAAAGATGACATTCTTTGGCCACATATGTCGCAGCAAAAAGTGTTCATTAATGAAAGAGGCCATCCAGGGAAAAGTAGAAGGAAAAAGAAGAAAAAAGTACGGCCACGAATTAGCTACCTTGGCAACATCAAGGAATGGACTGGCAGACACAGTCCAGAGATGTTCAACACTGTGGATAGAAGGCAAGACTGGCGTGATATAGTACACCAAGCAATGCGGGCAGCCAACATTCGAGAGAGCGACGCTGTACAGTGAGTGAGTGAGTGAGTGTGTTTTAAGTTTTGCGACCAAAATCTTGCTTTCCGGCTGTTTTCCTGGTTTAAGTTTAATGTAACTGAGGCCTACATTGCAATACCCGGTACATACATTTGCTATCAATCATTATCATCATCTATTATCTTAACACGTGCATTTTCTGATTCTCCAGACATTGTTCGAGCGAGTCCAGGCACCCCAATGCAGACATGCCAGCACATAGACGGAGCCACAACTGAAATATCTCGCTGCTCAGTCTGACGGACATTGCTGTGGTGGTTTGCTATCAGGGTATCAGGCACAGTGTATGAGCTATTCGCTCTTCAAGTTGTCTAATAAATCTACAAAGCCATGGCAGCCTAGCTCTGCAACCTAGGACTGGATGGCTTTCAAATTGGCCCCTTGTTCGTGCAATTGTGCAATGCAGTCACAAGACCCCTTCAGACCAGGAGACTGCTGCTAAGTGCAATGCAGTCTTTGAGTTGATACTGCCAGTACTGATACAATACTGAGACTAGGTCTGTCCTATGCAATGCGTTGGTTTTCCCCGAAGTCATTTCAGTCTATAGCATCACATGATATATAAAGAACAAGTCAATTTAGTAGATAGTAGATAGCATTTATATAGCGTTTTACCCCACTCTACGGCAAGCTCAAAGCGCTTTACAGCCAAAGACCTCGTCACCATGTCCTCCACACAACAAACGAGATACACTGAACTACTAGACATGGCAGACATGGGAAACTACTCCACCAGCGACTACACCTACAGATCGTCTGTTGTGACCATTTTTCTGGGCGCTCCAACCATCCTCTCCAATGCCTTCCTCCTGCTGGTCCTGGTCAAGGTTCCTCGACTGCACAGTTCCGTGAACACGCTGATGGCCAGTCTGTGTTGCGTAGGGGTCATCGTGGGGGTAAATCTGGCCGTGTGGAGTGCTCAGGACGTCATCGCCACTCACCTCCCCTTGTGCATCACGTTCAGTTGTTTTAACGTAGGCGTTTTCCTAGTCACTCTTTTCCACATCGGTGCCATTGGAGTGAATAGGTATTTCTACTTCGTGCATCCTTTTAAGCATGAACGCCTTTCTCAGAACAGGCGGGTTACAGCCTCAGTTCTCTTAACGCTCTGGCTCGGCCCGCTGGCCTTGTCAGCACTCCCTGGAGTCTTCACCATTATAGATGGCCTGGAGTTGGAGGAGAACACCTGCTTGTTCCTCGCCGCGATCGGCACACCCTGGCTGTTATGTGTACTCTACATCGGAGCTTTCGTCTTCGTCTCCATCATCACGTTCGTCTCTTACTTCCGGATCGTAATGCTGATCCGGCAGCACTTGCTGTCCGTGGTAGCCTACGACAACAGCCCGGAGACAATCCACACGATTTCCCACGGACAAGACAACAGTGGTAGTGGTAGCCACGTCCATTTTCAACACCTTAACCACGACCACACCCCGTCTTATGAAAGAAACAACGGTAACATTAAATTCGACGATACGGGCTTGAGCACGACGCAAAGCGTGGACGTTGTTACCTTTCCTCTATCTACAACCTGCCTACCAACACCGGATACAAGCAACACTGAGCAACAAGAAATCCCAAACACTTGCAATAATAACAGGAATCGGAATGTCATCGAGCCGGTCAGATATGCGTCCGTTTCCAAAAGAAAATCGCGCGGCGGGATGTGGAAGGCGGTGAAACCGTTTTTCATCTTGTTCCTCTATTTCTTCATCTCATGGACACCTAATTTGGTGGTGAAGCTTGTTGTTGTGTTTCACGGCGCCCATGTAGCTCCTAGGGTGGTGGTCATCATAGTAAACATGCTCACTGCAGCCAACCCACTCGGCAACATCGGTTTGTACCTCATGGCGGAAAAGGAAGTACGCGGGGCGTGTATTCAGTTCCTGGTCCAGGCATGTAGGCGGCGAGAGAACTAGGTCAGGGGGTCACGTGATTTATTCTTATTTTTAGGCTGCGTTCAATGGGATGACTTTCAGTTTTTCATTTACAAAAGGAAAGTTTTCGATTGTACGGCAGCTAGGTACCCCATCCTTTTATGATATAAACGCATTTACACACACACACACACATAATGTATGACCACTGTTGTACATTGTAGTTGTTGTACACCAATGACACACTTTCCTGTGACTTGTTTCGGTGCTGTTGTCACTTTTGTGGTTTGCAATGTTTTTATATTCCGTGAAAGCAAAGATATGAAAGGCATAAGTATAAGATGTAGTGATAATAACCCCAATAATCTGATGATTGGATAGCCTTCAAATTGGCCCCTTGTTCATGCAATTGACCCCTTCAGACCAGGTATTTGTTTTTTTGATACATTCTCCGTTAGTTGCTATTGTTTTATCTTTTTAATTGTTAAAAATTGTTTGTTGTTGTCATAGTTGTTATTGTTTACAAACGTTCTACATATTGTACGTGTAAGTCAACTGCGATATAAGTGTGGGTGCAACTTTTTTTTTTTTTTTTTAATTTTTAAAACAAAGCTCAGATGGTTTTTGCAAAGTTTGATGAGTGGTCGTCATAGGCTTTGGCAGTGTTGAATATAGTATAATGTAGTGTCTTTCCTTTATCTGAATAATTTGACATAACCAAATACGAGTTATTGTATATTTTTCGGGTATCTAAATTTGTGTTTTTGTCTGATTGCTTGTCAAAATAAGATCCATAGGGATATCGACCAGCCAGTGTGGAAGAGGTGAACGTTTACTTTAGCTCTCATAAGGGCTCACTGTGGTGTAGAAATGGGATTTACATGTTCCAGGTATATAATATAAGCATGGTCGGAGAAGTGCTAAGAGGTCCATTATGTACATGGATCCACCAGTGTGGAAGAAGTGTACTCTTCTTACTATAACCTTCAAAACGGTTAGAAGGAGTGGTGTAGAGATGAGATGTACCTGTACCAGGAATATAAGCATGGTCAGGAAAATCATGTATAATGAATATGGACTCGCCAGTTTAGAAGAAGTGAACTCCTGCTATGACCCTCAAAAGGGCTCACTGGAATTATACTGTCCTTATTGTTTGATCGTCCTTGTTGGTGCAACTTGATATCAGACAATATTGGTGTATGTACACAGTTGATATGAAAATATAAGCTTAAGCATGCTTAAAGACAATACATAAGAAAAATAAGTAATAACCATGATGATGAATTTATAGCGCCAGAATCCACCAGGAGTGCTCTATTCTATAGCCGATTGTGGCGACTGTGTATTGGCTTTAGCGAAAAGCGGAGCTAATAAAACGGAGGCACATTTCCCTAAGATGGGATGAAGAAAATGTATACAATGCAATACAATACAATACATCCCATTTCATAAGACGTCCGTTTTTCTTAGCACTTAACCCTGGTTTGGGCTAAAATTAATCTGTATATTATATTTACATATTATGTAGATTGGATGTATGAAATCATATATGACTGCTTTTGAATATGAAACCTGAGAAATCTGATGTCAGACTAAATCTGGACCGCTTGAATATTGATAATAATTCATTTTATTTTATAATAATAATTCAATAATAATAATAATAATAATAATATTAATAATAATAATAATAATAATATTGATACATTCCTCCATATTATAATGTTATATTTTCTTTTCATGTATTTTCCAAATGTTCCTCTTTTTTTATTTTATACATTCAATTGTTGTTGTTTTTTGTTTTTATTTTTTCGAAAAATTCTTCATTTTGATGTTGTTGAAAATAAATAATAAAATGACATTTCGTCGATTATACTACTCATCAGAGTTTTTCTGTTTTGTTGTTGTCATTGTTGTTGTTGTTGTTAGATTTCATTTTATACTGAAATCAAAGTGAAAGGATTTACACATGAAGAGTTATCTTCTCCTTTTGTTGCTACGTTATATTTCATTTTTATCTTTTATTCTTATTATAAATGTGTGTGTGTGTGTGTGTTTGTTTGTGTGTGTGTGTGTGTGGTTGTCTTTCGTTTTGATTTGTTCTGTTTTGTTCTGGTTTTTATTTTTGTTTTCGTTTGTTTGTTTGTTTGTTGCTTTTTTTCTTTTTTTTCTTTGAGCTCCAACTTCCCAGTCTGGAAAACTCTACGTTCGTAAACGTAACGATACAAAACTTCAACCACTATTTTCAGCACATTTGCGTGCATATAGGGCGTCAAATAGAGATTGATCCATGAAAAAAACAAAGTATACTATAAGATTTAAATTACCAATCGAATCGAAATATAGATCTAAATACAAAAAAGGTTTTTCGTTTTCGCTTCCATTTCATTTCCTTTTTAAAAAGTTTAAAAAAATCATAGGTTACTTCAAGGGGAAACAACCGTTGGAATATACAATTTTCATTTTCATTTTTTTTTTTAAAACAAGTTTCAAGGAAGATAAGCAGAATTGTTTTATCTCTAAATAGTCAATTCCTTTTGGTTGAATTATTTCCCCTTATAATAGATACTATAATATTAAAATGTGTCTTGTAAGCTGTAATTATATTATATACTAAACTATGCCCCCCCCCCCAAATGGCTGCCATGTAAACAAAAGAGACGGGGACCGCATTGGGTAAGGACTCCCCGAAAGTACACCTATTTGACAAGACGACCTTAAATAAACCATTACCCCCCCCCCCCCCCCCACGCACACACACACATACATAAACATACA
>JAUELK010101319.1:0-12140 GCA_031471215.1 Gastropteron pacificum
GGCGAATACACTGTCTGAGTTATAGACGTTTTGGTTTGTTTTATAATTTATAGGTTTGGAAATCATTTTGTTGTAGAGAGAATGGGGTGGGTGGATGGATATACGGATTTGGATGGGTGGGGGTTTGGAAGAGAGAGAAAATCACATTATAAAGACGATTGCGAAAAACGAAGAAAATAAACAAAGTAAATAACCAGAAACAAACGGCAGACCATTGATCCCGTATCCACGTGAGTATGTTCTCGTTTTGACACACACAATGTTGATATGTCCATCATATGGGCAAAGGTACTTGTGACGCAAAGAAGATAATAATAATAAACAGAACGGCAGGCTGCGGTGGTATGGTGGGGGAAAGAAAAAAAAGAAAGTAAGAAAGAAAGAAAGAAGGTTGGGGGTGGGGGCATAATACAAAGAAGAGAACCCGAAAGGGGGCGAAGAAGGACGAGAGGCGAGCATATTAAAGTCTTGGACTTGGAGGTTTCGTAAGCAAGACGGGGTAGGGGTGTGCTCGAAAAGCCGTTGGTGGATGGGTGGGGCAAAGGGGGTGAAGCATGGCATTGGACGAGAGGAGAGAGTCCGATTCGGACGCGGAATATGAGAAGTTGGAATCAATGGTGGATTGCGATGGGGTGGGGTTGGGATTTAAACACGATACGATAGGAGGATGGACTGGGCGAGGATGAAAGGAGGCATGGCCAAGGTATGGAGGGAGGGGAGAGGGAGATAGGAGAGAGGGGGGGGGGAGAGTGGAGAGAGAGGGGGGGGGGGTTCCTCCTTCCAAAGACGAGCAGAGGGTAGCATCGGGGCGAATTATGGAGGTCTCCCGCTTCTGAGGGTGGTTTGGTTGGGCGCCACAGATGAACGATGAGTGCTATTTGTTTTAGTTTACAGCAATGTAAGGGCGCCATTGACTTTCTGCGCAAACAAAGCCATATTAGGTAATTCATAAATTCCAACATCAAATAACACGGGGTGATGAGGGGGTCCCATCTCACTAAAGTAGGCTCAATAGTAACACGACGCACTAGTCAGACTGGCCAGGACTAGCCTTGATCGATCCATGGCTTTGACCGAGTCATACACTATTCAGGTACACGTATATGGTGTTGCGTCATTGCGCTATTCAGGATACCCCCGCACCTTTCCTTGCATACATTAGCAGCTGTCCAGAATTGAAGAGAAGAGGGTTGATAAGACACGGGGGGCTAAGTGGTCAAGCGATTTCCACTACTGAAACTACTATTAGGTGTTTTTACGAGGTCAAGTGACGAATCTGACTATGTGACTGAATATGCCGGCATGACAAATACACACACAGACAAAATCCAACAGATGCAAAACAATGCAGCGAGACATATTTCTCAATCTTCAAAATGCGGTCGCGTAAACCCTATATCAAAAGAACTGCATCTTCTTCCGGTGAGACACAGAACTGAGTTAAAGATCGCCCCCACCGCTCACCAATGTACATAATAGCATGTATACATGATGAAGAATATCCATTTTATCTCAAAGACCCGGTAAGACAGTATACACCATCATCGAGAAGCATTATGATGTCCTCATCAGGACAACAAATATAAAATCAAAGTTATGAGTCAAAATGTTACTTGTGGTCATTAGCGGTAACTATTTGGAATGAGCTGCCTAGTGGGATTAAAAACATCGAATCAGATAAAAAAAAAACATGTTTAAAACCACACATAAAGACTCATTTATTTTAAAGTTATTGTTATTATAGACAATGGACAATGTGCACAGTCAAATATCATGTATAGGCTATGAACGGTTTTTCTAGAGCTTGTATGTGTGCACGCGCGTACCTACGAATGCATGTGTGTATGCGCTAACGAATACGTTAACGAGAAGAATGCGTACGTGTGTTAATGAACATGTAAGTACATGGGTGATTGAGCAAGTCTCCCGTGTTGTAAATATGCACATTAACAACAGCATTTCAATCACTTCTTTTATGCATTTTGTTTGTCCTTTTATGATATACACCAATCAGATTTTTGTAAGCAATTTGCCATAGAAATAATGATTCATAAATTAACTTGATTTTAGCGTACAATACTATTATTTTGTACACACAATGCTTAACATTTTGACTGTAATGTACAGAATTCCCAATTCCATATCATTTGCACTCAAAATACCTTACGAAATAACTCGAGGTAAAGCTCCTTTGCCGGTGTAAAGGACTATTGCTAGAATTAGGGCTAGGAGCCTAACCACCATGCCGATAGACAGTAACCACAATTTGTTTACCACGCTTCCGGTGATGACCTTGAATTGATATTACATTCATACATTACTATTACCAAAACCCCTGAGGTGGGAAACCCGTGTTAGTCCATCCTCTGAGATTAAGCTCTTAATATTATATAATATATGTGCCCAAAACGTAAAACGGGATTTCTCATCTGTAGCTGCGCGGGCTGAATTCACTGCAACATGTAAAAATGCCCGAAAGTGAGATGCGAAGGCCTACGCTGCTACTGCTCCGTGGCCATGCTACATTTGAAGAGATTCAAGATTGAAATAATAAGTACACACGTACTCATGTATGCAAGGATTCATAGACTATTAAAACCACTCTTCAAAGAACAACTAAATGCATTATTTATACTAACGCCAAGAAATGCCATGATCAAACCAGATACATGTAAGAGCTTAGTAAGAAAAGATGACACTGCATACACTGATTCAGGTATGTTATTGTAATGCAACGTATTGAATTTCATTATTCTGTCCTTAAATCGCTCCGTGTCACGGTGGTTCAAAATATACCGTGTTGTCTGTAAATCGCATGGATTTCAAGATATTAGTGTTAGATTATACGGATTGTTTGCGTTTGCCATTTTCCGCTGTTTCAACAACATCCCGCTTGACAACAACATGTATGTGGCACCGTAATTTGAATCTTTAAAAGCGAGTGGAATTTCCCATGAACTATTGAGTATCATAGCTCACATTCTGGAGTTCATAGTAAACATGTAAAATGTCGATCATTGAGAACAGTGAACCAAGAGGCCAAATTGAAAGTAAGTTGGGGGCGGGTCACCGTTGTTGCTGAGCAAGACATTAGTTGTTTTGTTTTTTTTCAAATTCAACGTTTGTGTGACATTCTCATTGTGAAAATAAACAATGCAGTTTCGAGTATTCAAGACAATGGACAACATAATTTCATACATCACCATATCGCGTTAGTTGTACGTAAAATGGCAATAACCAGATTGCACAATGCACTGATGAACCGATGACTCCGCTTAAAACCATGAACACACTAATAAGGAGCATAGAGGCTGGTTGCGTGCGTGACGTACTCGACCGCTACCTCCTGATCTGTACAGGTGTGAAGTTTCACAATTTCACAATCGGTCGCACTAAATCTAGGCGGAAGTCATGAAAGACACCCGCTTTATTTGATGTGTGTATGTGTGTGTGTGTTTGAGTGTGTATGTGCGTGCGCGTGCGCACGCGTAATATCTGCCTTTTGTGTTTCATTAATAGTTGAGAGGGAGAGAGAGAGAGAGAGAGGGAGAGAGAGAGAGAGAGAGAGAGAGAAAGAAAGAGAGAGAGAGAGACTACTACATGTACATGGACCTCAATCGAATCGGGCTATGGGGAGGGGCCTACACCAACTTTGAATGAACAAGGCCACCAAAATGTATTATGACTTGTTCAAAATGTTAATGTTCACCCATGGCTCACTGCGGGTACCTCGGGACGAAATGTGCGCGAACTCCTACTTTATTACTAAACATACACCTTTGAAACTTTGCCGGCATCTACAGAATTTATGTGACCAGGTTATAAGGTTTTTTTAATTCACTCAAACGGCTTTCCTTCGATTTCCCCCCAAATGCTTTGTTTCGACCACCTAAAACTCTTAGAAATCTGATCTTTAGAGCAGCCATTGTATTTATAGTTCAATAGTGACGTGTGCACCGCACTGCACAAAGGTTGGAAAGTACCGTACACACCCTACTGTTTCTAATAATAGCGAATGTACTGCGATTGAACGCGGTGTGCTGAATCAGAGAACCACTCAATACGGTATTTCAAACGTGATTAGAAGACATTTACATCGTTCATTAATATGAACGGGCCCACAGCTTGTACATTATCATTATAATAGTGTCCGTTAACGTGTCCGATTTACAGTGTCATCTAAAATACTCAGCCAGGTGTGAAATTGTCTGCAGAGCACGTGAGTTACTAAAACATGTGTCGCACGCCAAAAACCTTCAAATTAATCATGCAGAATCAAAAACAAAACAACACAACAAGGAAGCTGATCTGCCATGCAGATAGAATGTATTTTCGTCACCCAAACGTACCAATCACTTGGGAATTCCGGTTGATTGACATGGCTGACATTTCAGATAGCATGCTTCATCACATTTGTGAGCCATAAAAAGAGCCTATGAATTCGCTTAAAATCTCACATAAGGGGAAACGGGTAAGGGATGCTTAGTGAAACATGTCAAAATGTCATAGACCAATACCAGCCGGGCTCAAAACGTTGACTCAATGTGGTGTAATTGTTTCAAAACTTTTGGACAGTGGGGTTTCGGAGGTTTCGCCACTGCAGATATGAGAACAGTACCAGACAGACGATATTCCCAGTAAGTGTGCTGTATCTAGGACTTGTGATTACAAGGGAAAATAAGAAACTAGGCTCGTGAGTGTTGGGTAGTTACGTAATGTAAACTGTACATACCGGTACGTGAATCAAAACAATGAGAGAAGAAGATATGGGGGCGTTGGGAGAGTGAAAAAATGACTCACTTACACAAGCACATTAGAGACTTACAAACCGACCGACAGACAAGACGAACATTCACCTATGTTGCGCGTGCACTTAAGTAAGAGTGGCTGTTCATGGTCTCATTTGGAGCGGAAGTTCCAGTTGACTGGATGGCGGGAGGAGTGCGGGGTCAAAACGGGAATGTAAAAAAAAGGGGGGAAAAGAGGGGGGGGGGGGGGTACGGTTCCGGAAGAAGGCAATAAATGAGTAACTGCGTGCTGGCCTAGCGAACGAGTTTGGAAGATGGGGAGGGGGTCTAAATTCGGCGTGAGTGAACGCGCTTGGCAAAGTGCCATGACCCCACAACCTCTCTTCGTATTCTTACTACCGATAACACCACAGGCCTGCCATGAACTACGGACCTTCCGACCACCTCACCGCTCCACTGGACAGTGTGTGATGAACGATGACGTACAGGTATTCAGATGTTACGTGGTGACATCTTACTACCTGTTACGCACGAGGAGGAACACAGGCAAGACAAGATGTGTGTACAGGTGCGTGAGCCATCTGGAACTGTCTCAATGAAAAGGCGGTATCAACAACCCCAAAAGGCTTAATATTCCAATGTACGACGCGAGGACCGTCAGGTGAAAATTGTCTTGATCCCAGCAAACATTCATCGGGACAATGGAGTTAACACAGTCCTATCAGGAGCTAACCTGAACTATCTTCTGCGACTCTCGACTCATTTCCGTAGTGTTTTGAGTTGACCAACATGTATGGTAACGGAAATAGCGCGCAGATGGGGACACTTACTTCTGACGAATCTACAATAATAATTGTATAACGTCAGTCTACAGCGTGACGCCCATTAATCATGGAGTCATAGCCTGTATCAACGTGCAAATCAAGTCTTCAAGAAAGGAAAGTCATTTTCCAATGAATATCCTCTTTGTCTTGAAAACACCCATGATTTGTGAAAGAAACGGGTCTGTATGTTACCTGCAGTCTTAATTGTATATTATAATAACTACAATATGCAACACGAATCAAACAAAATATGCTGATGATATGAACATGATACGACTGACAATCAAGTTTTCCGGAACACACAGCAACAGATTGAATGTGGATAAAACAATAATGAACTATGCATCTAACAATTGCCTACAAAAGTCCCATCGATAGCAGCATCGGGGTTGTGACTTCTAGTTTAGAACCCGCATAATGCCAAACGAAAGCGATACAGATACCTGGCAATCCCCACAGAGTAAAATATACAAACCAAGGATGACAATTCAGAGGGAGCAATTAAACATCATACGACCTCCTTTGTACACAAAGCCGTAATGAGCTGTGCCGAAAACCTAATGAGGAGCTTCTCTTGTTTCGTCTCTTTCTATGTTTGTTTTTGTAGGGTATCGCTTGTAATTGAATTGAGAGAAATAAAGAGAGAGAGAGGTGGGGGAGAGAGAGAGAGGAGGGGAGCGAGTAACAATACAGCGGCTGATGAATAAACAATACGCTTAATTGCCTTTGATTAACCCAACCCAATTTTACGCATAACGCATGTTCCAGAGACGACCCGACCACAGCTGGCCGCCAATTTAAGTCCGAATCCCAAACTTCCCATTGCACTGCTCAAACAGCGGAGTAAGATGACACGACGGCATTTGTGCCCAAATTGTGGAGCTCCGTCAAATCTGTATACGTCACAGCGCCATCTACCTTTTATCTTCACAGAATTAGGAGCCAAACAATATCCCATTGCGTGAGTGCAGCCACACTACCCCTTGATGTCGCATTCCTAGGATGAATTACTAATGCACTTTTCACAAGCACTGCCAAATGCCACTTTATGGGAAAATGTCACAAGGACGAGATGACGGCAACCCCTTGACAGTAACCACGGAGAAATTACAGTTTGAGTTCCGTTTTCTATCCCTAGCGAAACAGGTCATATAAGAGGTGGACCTACGTTTTGATGCTACGACGGGCTGTCAGCCATATAACTGCCCACACGACAAAACACAATGTGTTAACCGTAACCATTACGATAACCTCGTGGGCCGAAATTGCTGCTTCAAGACAAGTTGCCAGCATACAAACACACGTGAAAAGAAAAGTTAATAAATGACTTCCCACAACCACCCATTTTCCAGTTGAGTTAGCGATACAACTCGTTTATATAAATAAGAGGCGAGACATAATACGTAAATATGTATCTGTCCGACAGGACGCGGATGGATAGCCATATAAACTGCCCACACCAGAATCCCACACAAGGGAACTTGAAGTTGAAGTAGTTCCGCTCCACAGTGGAGCGACGGGGGAAATACCCTTAAACAACCACACCTGAGCACATTCATGAGACACTGGGCAAGTTTGGGGGACTGTAAAACAATGTTTACACACGGCCAACTTTGTGCATTCACGTTGTACTTAAAAAGGACAATCACGGATCAAAAAGGCACTCTCGAATAAGTGGACATTATTTGTAGGTGTGTCATAAGAGGTGATAACCGAGGCCGTACGTGTAGACAAAAAGTGTCATTTGGTCGCGAAACAAACGAAACCCGCTTGTCACAGTAATGGCATGTTACTGGTGTCTCGCATTCCTTGTGAAGTCGGCTGAAATAAATGCCTATTTTCACCGGCGATACATTGATTCATCATCCAATATGGGGTTTGGATTTGTTTTGTTTTTTCACCAACATCCGCCCTCTTTGTTCTCAATTAAACACGAAACACATTATTACACGAAACAGTCGTGATGTAACAAGACAAGCCAAGAGTGAATGACCTCGACTGTTACAGCTTCTTTTTTCTATGATCCTGGTGTGCAGACATGACTAGTTTTTCGTGTGGCAGTTGTTTTTTTCCCACACGCAATGTCTGGAGATTCATCGTCGAAATAGGCAGCAGTATGTTCAATATGAACAAAAAATAACAACATAATGACTGATGCATATTGAGTTCGCTTTGATCGTTCACTAAAAAGCATTTTTATCATCCGCCGAGTCTGGTCTGGTCTAAAACCTATACTAATTACACAGGTCTGGAGTAGAACGAAACAATTAGTTAGTGAGCCATGCCAATATATTTAGCATACTTAAATATTCAAATGTACGTACTACCAAATTGGAATGACACAGCTGTCTGTCCTTTGTTAGTGTGTCGAAAACAACAAGGAAACAAAGCATCCTGGTTTCATTCCAAAAAAGACCCGGCATAATAAGTGACGCTTACTTCCGGGTCATTGCCACGAGAAGCACGTATATCAATGACTGTACATATTTGTACTGTTCTACAGTTTACATTGAGTAGCCTATAACAAACCTGTTTGCCCCGAAACTGGCGCGTTTCCCTTTATTCTTTCAACTTCTTCCTTTCGTATGCCGAGGGCAGAGTGACTACTTGACATGACTATTACATTGGGGGCGCGTTAGCACAGTAGGTAGAGCGTTCAGCCAACACCAAGATGTCGACCATGGGGTCGCAGGTTCGAGCTCACTCTGTGCCAGCTCAAAGTTGGTGTTCCCTTTGAGTTTTTTTCAGCCCCTGGCCGAGCACCTAGTCTTCTCGGATACGGACAATAAACTCGGAGGTCCCGTGTACACGTTGCGCACGTTAATGATCCCTTGACAGTTTGAAATCGATGAAGAGTAGGCCAATTATAGTCGCTGTCTGGGCAAAATTCAAAATGAAACCCTATCATAACCAACCCTCTCGTCCCCAAAAGAATATAAGGGCCGCTCTGTGGCGTGTTGGCTTCAGCGAAAAGTGGAGCTCATAACCCTAAGGTAAATTTCTATGAGAATGGATGAAGAAAGTTTATACAATGCAATACAAACTATATCGCTCGCGCCTATACTTTGGAATCGCACGAGAAAGGCTGTTCTCAGCATCTGTAGGTCTTGCGCAAAAGCATTGTTATTCCGGACTTCTCTTGTGAAACGTAACCGTAATCGCTCTGGTCTTACATAAAAGCTTCGACTTCTTCTGGTTGCAAAAATACACCATGTTCAGTGTCAAAAATAGAATGGTGTAGGCCTATATTCATCACTGCAATTCCAGTCTCTCCAGATAACCCAAACCTAACGGAAGCGTTAATATCCTTGACATTTGAGTCCCAGCCAGGCCATAATATCATCTGCATTTTTGAAAAACTGCGGTCGTGAGAAGGTCTAAAATTAGTAATCCCAACTGTAAAAAGTCATGAAACCATGTGATTGATGGAGTACATATGTGTGTGGGAACAAACACTTTAAATTGCTATATGTGCAAACATGACAGCAACGAATCGTATACTATACAGCCACATTTATGACATTTGTATCGGGCAGAGAGAACATTATGACATTAGAAGTCTAGACAGTAAACGTGGGATGATATGGTCTTCATGCTTTTGTACTTCATGTGAAATGTATGCTACTCCAGTTTGGACCATTTTGTGTCTAAGGAGTCATTTGAAAGGATAAATTTGATTGATAAATAAGGCTTAGGATACGCAATATTCTCCTTTATTTCAGTAAGAATAGTAAGATGAATAGAATGTATGAGATAATACTTGAGAAGTACTTTTATTGTAAAAAAAATGAACAAGAAGATAAACACAAACTTAACTCTACTCTCTGGTCATGCGACACAATAATAACAGATTCCAGTCAAGTCACAAACCAAAGTGACAAGGGAACAAAAGAAAAAAGGTTTCAAAACTATTCACACTCAGCAGCCCTGATTACATGTACTGTGTAAATGAAATGACTATCAAATAGAATAGCGCCACGATTTTGGAACATAACAGCTTATCATCAATCATCCTTAAAACATAGGTAAAGATATACAGAGAAGAGACAATTATTCATTAGAAAGAAGCTGTACTACTATTATATTATGACAATCGTAATTGTGTAACAAGTCTTCACATTCTCTTTCTTCAAGAGTGCACAAAAATGCTGACGATAGAATAGGGAACCAGAGATTCTTGCTGATAGAGCTCTCACAGAAAGGGAGACAAGATCAAAAAAGAACACTAAGTGCACACCCAAGAAACAGTCACAGACAGTTGATAAGAGGACAGAAACAAGAAGAAAAAGAATGATTATATTCTACTTACCAATGACTTTGACCTCCACCCTCCGGGCTAGTACTACTCCTACTCCATGATTGGTATCCACATGACATTCGTACAATCCATCCAGTTTCCGGAGGCGACCCTTCTTCTTCCGATTTCGGGGAAGAAGTGTGAGGGTGCTTTGCGTGCCAGTTGGATCAACTTGAACACGGGTCTTGGCACGGTCACCATCCAACAGGACACCATCTTTGAACCAAGAAAAGACTAAGGGCCGAAAAGTCTCATTGTACAGAACGATGGAGCAGTTGAGAACCACTGGCTTTTTCTTAAGCACAAAGATTTTGTGTGGGCCATCTACTAAGGATAGACCAGTAGGTACTGTTACTCCCTTGTTTGCAACCCGGGGACGCACCTTGTCACCTAAGCCTGCAACAAGACAAACATGACTTTAATTAGGCATACATGTAAATGTAAAAAAAACAGAAAACAATCTTTAAAAGAGATGCACAAGAAAACACTTGCACTGATTTAGGTCAATATAATAACATTCTTGAGAACATCTATTTATGACTCTGATCATCTCTGCCCCTTGTAAGCTGCCATGAGTTTCAAGGAACAACTGGTCCCAACTTTTTGCTAAATACACTGCTTGGCTCACTAAATAGTAAATGTGAGAATACAAATAAAAATAATAAGAGTGAAACTGTTAAAGGCCAGATGAGAGAGAGAGCGAGAGATTTTTAAACAAACAAGAATCAAATGACGCCTTTATCAAGAAACGTCTTGATGTTCATCACAAGGAGCCTCACAGTTGAACAACAGACACGGTTGACAAGTGAGTGGCCGCTGAGAGAATGTGGGGGTTTGATATCTCACCACACAGTGACAGTGTTATAGATGAAAGTGGACAAGCTATCAGCAAACATCCATGATAAACCAAAAATAATCATCAATAAAGACAAGGACTTTACGTTTATTTATCTGATAATTTCACTTCATGGCAGTCAAGGGCACTTTAGGATCTTTTAAGTTTCCTTTAAATTGAATCTTCAATCTCCCAACACTTTCAACCTTTGTATTCTATAATGGCTAGATCTACCCTTGCATGAAAAATAAATCTAAATCAACTATCTTAGTCACTTCAGCTATGTTTCCTATTTCTTATTTCCTCCAGCTTCACTTTTCAAAAACACATGTTACTAAAGGAATATTAATACTAAACTAGAAAGCATTTCAAGCAAGAACAGCAAATAAATCTGGCCTTTCAACAATAAAAATAGATACGAAAAAATTCTTTACCTTGCCAAATACTGCACTAAACAAAATTTGCCTTGTCAATCTTGCCCCACCACCAACAACAAAATGAGTCTCATTTGTTTTCCTTGTTCCCTTCAAATATTTTAAGTCAGTCATATTAAGGAGTCGTCGTACTATATATAATCATATAATATCTCAAACCGTGAAGATGGAAAGAGTGGTATTATTGCTTGTCTTTCTCATTTGTTCTTCTTCTTGGTGTTGAGTTCACCCTTTTTAAAAGCTTAAACTTAAAAAGAAAGCTTCTTTTTTCCTTCTGAAACATTTAATCAAATCAACACAATCTAGACCTAGTCTAGGTAAACTCTTAGTGTTGTAAAATAGATGTTCAAGTAAATTCAGAAATATTATTGTATTGTGTTGAGTATTGTGTTCATGAATGATTAGATCAAGATTTAGATCTCATGTTTTTTTTAATATAGTTAAGTCTCAATGGGTGGGTATTATTGTTCTGCTACTGTTGAAGTAAAGATGAAAGCGGAGTGCAAGATCTAGATAGATATATCTAGATCTAGATTTGTTCCCCATGATGTCTGTGAGACTCAGAGGGTTCCATCATCATA
Organism: Gastropteron pacificum; assembly: GCA_031471215.1. Classification (NCBI taxonomy): domain Eukaryota; kingdom Metazoa; phylum Mollusca; class Gastropoda; order Cephalaspidea; family Gastropteridae; genus Gastropteron; species Gastropteron pacificum. The sequence continues at coordinate 11,720 of JAUELK010101319.1, forward strand.
ATGTGTTCCCAAGTAATACTTTTACAAGTAAAAGGCAAGCCAATATTCTGATCAAAAGGAAAGTTAAATTAAAGTAAAGATCGTTTTACTAGGACTTTTTGTTTTGTCTTACTACTTTAAAAACTTTTGATTTTAGCCTGGACTCAAATAATGTTTGTGAGCACTTGTAGGTATGTAGGCAACTAATCTAAGATTAGTAGCTTGTGATTGTGATTAAAATCTGGTGATTGTTCACTGATCACTGCCGAAGTAAAAAACAAAACAAAGGAAAGAAGAGAAGTGATAAAAACAGTAACAGTCACAACATCAAACAGTAAGTTGAGTAAGTCAGTATAGATATCTTAGTCAGTAGTAGTTGTAGTAGTAGAAGTAGTAGTAGTAGTAGTAGTAGTAGTAGTAGTAGTAGTAGTAGTAGTAGTAG
>JAUELK010101430.1:0-12137 GCA_031471215.1 Gastropteron pacificum
ACACACACATACACACACACACACACACACACACACACACACACACACACACATATATATACACACACACACACACATTCACACACATATAATAATGTATACACACACGCACACACGCAGACAGACAGGGGCAGAGATACAGATACAGAGAGAGAGAGAGAGGGAGAGAGAGAGACAGAGACAGACAGAGGCAGACAGAGACAGAGACAGAGACAGAGGAGACAGAGAAAGAGACAGAGAGACAGACACACACACACACACAAACACACACATACACATACACACACACACACACGCACATAGACCTAACTAACGTGATTGTGATGTGACAATCCAATACAACTCACCCCGGAAGCCGCGGTTTTCTATTGCTCTCCGGCCCTTTGTGTGGGCCTACATGGTCGACTACTTTAATAGTGAGCTATCGGGGTGTTCAATACATTGGGGAAGCCTAGAATTTAGTTAACGATGGATCAATTCCGAGTAATGCTCTTCTTGTTGAGAAATGTTGTTGGTGGTGATGGTAGTGCCATTGTTGTTTTTACTTGTTGGCTTCATGGACCACTAAATCTGTACATAATGAGATGGTTCAGTAAATTGGATTTGGGTAAGCCTAGAATTTACTGTTCGCCGGATCATATTTTTTTTTTAGTAATGAACTTAAATTGTTGTTGCCTTTGGTGGTGGTGGTGGTATTGTTGCTGTTGTTGTCGTTGTTGTCATGCTTCACTAGATCTGTAAACAATGGGGTTGTTCAATAACTTGGAGATGGACAACGGTCTAGGGATGTACTGTTCCATGTACCGGCGTGAACTAGGAATGTTGCTGTTATCGTCGACGTTATGACTGTTTTGTTGTTGTTGTTGTTTTTGTTGTTGTGTTCATGTTCCACTAAAACTAGAATGAAGATTGCTGTTGTTGTTATGTTGGCACGCTGTCGTTTCCGGTCGAACCAATCGACTATATTTGTACACTGTGGATTGATGTGCAATATTGAAATGGACACAGCTAGAATGTATTATGTCCTGGACCAGTTTGGAGTTATAATCGTTGTTGATGGGGCTCTCGTCGTCGTCGTCGTTGTTGTTATCATTGTTTGTGGTTGTTGTTATCGTTGTTGTTGTCGTCGCCGTTGTTGTTGTTGTTGTTGTTCTGGTGCGCAGGGTCCACTATATATGTAGGCCTACACAATAATACGATTATGGGGTTGATGACCAAAATTATGGAAATGGACAAGCCTAGAATAAAATATAATGCCTTACCATGTTTGGAATTATAAACTAGAATGTCTTCTTCTTCTTCTTCGTTCTCGGTGACAGGTGTATTTCAAACTCTCATGAAAAGTAGGGTTTTCTGTAGATCATCGAGGTATCCTTCTAATTTCTTGTGTAGACTGGTGGGGTTTAGCCAAACTGTGGGCCTTAATGTCGTGAAGCGTGGGCAGTTCTGGAGGATATGTTGGGCACTTTCTGGCCCTTCTCCACATAGACAGTCTGCAGTTTCTCCCACTTTGAATGCTGTATATATGTTATGTTTTGCTTGAGATTATTGTGGCCACATCTCAGTCTGAAAATGGTGACTTGTTCTGCACGACTCAAGCAGTGGTAGGCGTCATTTTTGTTGTTGTTTGGATGATTATTATTCCATTGCGTTCTGATATTTGCCTTCGTTATAGTTTGAATGAATGGTGCTGTTGTTGTTGTTGTTGTGGTGGTGGTGGTGGTGGTGGTGGTGCCTATCTTTGTTGGCGCGTTTTTTCCCTCTCGTACCCATTGTGTACTTGATCTACAAATTTTGAGAGAGATTGGTGTCGATTGTTGTGGGCACGAAGGTACACAGCAGCAAACGATTTATGCATGAATGAATATTAATCCCTTCATACATATATTTTGTGTATAATTTGTATACGTTTCAATCCCTTCTCATGGAAATTCGCCTTAGTGTTATGAGCTCTGCTTTTCGCTGGAGCCAACATGCATTCAGCACAAGAGCAGTAGGTCACATCAGTGCTGTTTTGTTCTATGTCCTTCAATATCATTGTGTAGATAGAACAAATTAGCACTGAGGTCGCGAGTGCCTTTCAGACACGTTGAGATGTTCCAAAGGGTTGTGAGGCTGACCCCGGAACTCTATGCTGAATAGACCCCCAGAGACAGTAGTAATTGATGTCATTAGTCGAGATAAGGGAGTGAGATGAGTAACCGAAATGTCCCACTCCCCAAAGTCTGTCTGTCTGTCTGCCTGCCTGTCTGCCTGCCTGCCTGCCTGCCTGCCTGCCTGCCTGCCTGCCTCCCTGCCTGTCTGCTTGTCTGTCTGTCTGCCTGCCTGTCTGTCTGTCTGTCTATCTGTCTGTCTGTCCGTATGTCCGTCTGTCCGTATGTCCGTATGTCTGTCCGTCCGTCCGTCCGTCCGTCCGTCCGTCTGTCTGTATGTTTGCCTGTCTGCCTCTCACTTTCTCTCTCCTCTTGTATGTCTCAAATTACCACACCCACTGAGGGCACTGTTTTAGTAACAGAACCCTCTCTACCCTCTCTATAGCTAAACTCTCTTGTGCAGCTTGTGCCAAAACCCCATTCATGAGTGGGCCAAGTTAGCTATTGTTTGGGGAATACATGTCAGCACTACAATGAGAGGCAAACCAAACTTGGCTACATTTGGCTCCCTCAAGACTTTAGTATAGAATAACGTGGGATGGATGATTCTATACCAACTTCTGTTGTTACCACTATCATTACCTTAGGGACCTATGGCGTGCAGTGTCTCTTCAGTATTATCTTCTTATAGTCATCTAATAGTATTGTCTCTTCCAGTCCCATTGAAAAGTAAACACTTGATATTTCAATCTGTTAGTCTAGTGGTCAGAGCGCTATCCTCTCGAGTCAAAGGTCCGGGGTTCATGCCATCTCGATCAACACCAGGAAAAAGTACTTTGTCACGACTTTCTCACCTCACCCAAGTGTAAAATGGTACCCGACTATTATAGTCAGTGGAAGATCGTGTTAGTATGTTGGTATGAGCGCCGGGCGCCGACCAAGGCAGCACTACCAGTATGCCTCCCATGAGGTTGAGAAGGCTCTGGAATGCATCATATATATCGGGGTTATAGTGGCTGTAAAGCGCTTTGAGCTTGCTGTAGAGCGGGGAAAAGCGCTATGTAAATGCTATCGATTATTATCAGTATTCTTATTTAGATCTAGATTCAGACCAACTTAAGACCAAGGCTTCAAGGAGAACGACAATGTTTGTTTTGTCTTTAGAGTGCGTACGTCTTTATTGAACAGTTCACTCACATGCACACTTACAAATTCACCCTTAAAACCGTTCAAACAAAGTATGTACTAACACCAGGAATCAAAGATGATTATGTGTGCATCAACCAACGGCAACAGACCACATTGTCATCAATCATTGCTCCCTAACAAGTCTCGGTGGAGGCTACAAGGCAGTTATGAAAGCAGGAGAAAGAATACAGCATTGGATGGAAGGGTTGGGGGTGGGGGTTAGGGGGAACAATATTGACTTAATGGAGATGTGGCCATTTGATGCTATGACATGATTGCTCCACTTCCACCATTAAGATTTTGATACCTCAAAGTCCGCGTCAGCCCCAGTAGAATGAAAAATCCACTTGTCTGATCTCACGTAAGTGTTAGCATTCGACAATTGAACGATGAATCCATTTTTCTGATCTCATGCCAGTGTTTGCAGTTCCAGACAGTCCGCAATTGGCGAAAATTATGTGTCATACCCCCCCCCCCCCCTTGCCTCAGAAATCGAAGATAATGTATGCACTAGTACATGTAGGCCAACAGGCAAACATTGGTCTGTTTTATTTCTGCTTCAAGTGATGAGAAACAGACTTGCATGACGACCTAGAATTTCGTAAAGTGTGTTGGAAATAGGAATCATCAAAATTTGGCTATCAAGGTAATTGCCTCACGTCACAATGTCGTTCAGGAACTAACTGCAGTCAAAGTGTACCCATCTCGATTATAATATTTCAGATCTGGTTGTTCCTTCATTCGTCCCTTTTTGTATTGTGCCGCTAGGGGTGTGTCAAAGATTGAACTCAATAGGAACTCAAATTGAAAGGGATACTCGACGTTGTCCTCTTAAGCCAACCCACAAAGGCCATATAAGAAGCGTCAAACGTACTAGAATGGAGAACTACACACTTGCTGACACAGAACGCGCTAGAAAAGAGAACCACACACTTCCTCAACTGACTGACCCGGAAGTACAATGGATAAGTGGGCACATTAGCTACTACTCTGGGCTAGTGTGTGAAGTCTATCTGTTACCTCTCGTAGGGTTCCTTGGCATTGTCTTCAACATCACAAACCTCCATGTCTTCATTCAACAAGGACTTGGCGACAAGATGAACCTAAAGTTTGCAGCTCTTTCCTTCATCGACTTTCTCACCTGCGTCTTTTCATCGATCTTCGCCGTGTGTAGAGGGTTCGAAAAGAATTTCAGTTCAATAATGATATTGTCCAATTCTTTTATACGTTATCTATCCGGTTGGGAAAGAATTCCCCTGACTAGAGCGTCAGGTCTGATCACAGTGTTGATTACAGTCGAGAGGTGTTTGTGCATTGTCATGCCACTGTCTGGTCACCTGGTCTTTACCCGACAAATCTTCATCCCTTCCTTGTGTACAATTTTCGTAATTTTTCTGTTTATGCTGATGCCTGTGTATTTCCCCATTACTATAGAATGGCGGGTGACCAGCAATAAGTCTATGCTAACTGTAATCATGGATCCGAGCTTTCACGACTATGTCGTGTTTTCATCTCAGATCGGATCTGTTTTATTGATCCTTTCCTACTCTGTAATGTTCATGTCTACGCTGTTTCTTCTACGAGGTTTGCACCAACAAAGTCTGAAGAGAAGGGCGATGCTCAGTGGTAACAACGTTTCCTCAGAAAGCGAGGACACTCCAAAACAAACGGTTCAGTCGGCGAGAGACGTCAAAGTGATGAAACTTGTATCTCTGATTGCTCTCATGTTTGTGTTTTGTTCACTGCCAGAGCTCGCCCTGCTTTTGTTGAACCTGATGTCTCCAGAAGTGAGTATGGTGGGCCGGCAATCCAATATTTTCTTTACTGGTTGGGCCATCGCCAGTCTGAGCATGGGTGTCAACTCCAGTCTGAACATCTTCATCTATGTCAAAATGAACTCCTCCTACAGGAAGACCTTGTACGCTTTGTTTGGAATAGCACAAGACTGACAATGGCCATCTCTACTACTAATGGCCGATAGGCGCTGCTCTGTGGCGACTGCGTGTTGGCTTCAGCGAAAAGCAGAGCTCATAACACTAAGGCAAATTGCCCTGAGAAGGGATGAAGAAAGTGTATACAATACAATACAATACTAATGGAGGTACCGGTAACGACATTGAAGTGACACTCTACACAGACTCCCTTGTGTTTTCGACAGAATCAGGAAAAACACAAATTGATTTAATGGGTCGGTCAGTTACAAGGTGTTGTTCATTTTTCTTTTTCTTCCTTTCTTTTCTTTTTTTTCAAAATTCGTTAAGGATCAAAACGATTTCATTTATTAAGGGTGTTTCGACGGTTTGTCGTATTTACAATCAACACTCATTCACCCAGTTTCTTCGCCACGGCGGAACTCCCGGAAAGGAAGAAAAAAAAGGAATTTTCATCAATGTTCATTTTGTTCACACTAAAACCTAGATCAACATATCATGAATTATTTCTTCAAAGAGCTTAAAGATGTGTGGTTCCTAAGTTATTCTTTTTTTTTCTCTATTCTTTCTCATTTCATTTTATTATTGATTTTCATTTAAGTAGGCCTACACATGTGTCAATATAGATGAACATGACACAATATGGACACACACGCACATATTCCATTCATACCAAGCACCCATTCTCGCGTGACCAATAGTTCGCCGCCATTGCCCATATAGAAGATGTGACAAGAAAGAAATGGCGTCCCTAATTGCGACATTTTTATACATTATTTGGACGTCTTTTTGTGTCACAAGCTTGGCTTCTAACGAGATTGTTCGCTCAGGCTCATTAGGTCTGTGGTCGTAGGCCAGGTCTATGGTTGTACAGTAGCCATACTCGTAGAATAATTCATCCCACAGTAGATCTATCTCTTCCAGTTCCAATATGTTAATAGCCGTATCATGTTCATCATAACTGACCCGACTTGCCCAGTTCACAAGTGTCGTATCTCCACTCTTTACGAAATCTGAGACTGGCACTTACAATACCACTTTTTGTTTCTCTGATGAATATCTAGACAGTATTACCTATGTTTACCGAGGTATCCAGTGCAGAACTGTTCAATCTCCGCCGTTTGGAAGATAATAATGAAGGGCAGTTTTCGTAAAAATGAGAGTACTGAAAAGTACAGCATTTCCTACAGCAACATATGGTTGTGAGGCATGGACAGTCAACGGCACAAATAGCAAAAAGATCATAGCCTTTGAATTGAAATGTTATAGAAAAACTTTTTGCCACACCAAACGACAAGAGTCACTTGAAAAACACATCCTGGAATCGATGATGGAGGGCAGAAAAGGCAGAGGAAGACCAACAAGAAGATGGGAACAGGACCTAAGGGACTGGCTAGGAACAACAACTACAGAAGCAGGCAGAATAGCAAAAGACAGGGTGTTGTATCGCAGAAGGTTTCAAGAGGCAACGTCCTACAAGAGGACTGGCTGATACAGAGAGACAGTTGTCGTATCTCCCTGATAACTTTTTGATGAATATTTAAGTGCCGAATATCCAAATCTCTTGCACAAATTGTTGTTCAGGTTTTTCGTATCTCCATTTGAGCGAATCATGCGAGAGATTGAAGACATTAAAATACAATTTTGTACACTTTTGGGTTAAAGTGCGTTGACAAAGTTTGTATGATAGCATACAGCATACCGTTATTGAGTGACGCAAGACACTGGCATTTTCAGAAGTCTTGTTAACAGGATAGATAACATTTAAACAGTGCTTTGCCACGCTTTTGAGCAAGGTCAAAGCGCTTTACAGCCACTATAACCTCAACAGACATAGCCTTCTCAACCTCGTGGGAAACATACCGATAGTGTCTTTCACTGTCTATAGTTGGATACCCACTTTACACGTGGTTTTGGATAAGAAAGTGCTCTCATATCCAAATCGAGTCGACACGCACGGGATTCGAACTCGAGAAGCCAACAGGCTAACCAATAGACCATCAGATCACTGGTATACGGGTGCAGCCAATGACGAGGCGCCCCTCGCTATCACCCAAGAAGATCTTTAGCTTTTCAATTTCTATTATTGGGTAGAATATACCCTTGGTTTGATTACTGTGTGGAGTGGGAAAATCGTATCGATCAAGAGTACACGGAGTGGTGAATAACATGGGAATTCCCGGAGTGCAGTGATGTGTTTCTCAATCCTGAGCCTCCACCTGATTATGCTGACGGGATCATGAAAACATCCTTTACCAAAACAAATTCACCAGCACGTGTACAAACATAACACATGTTTACATAATGTATATGAATAACAGGTTTATACATGAATACACATACATACATGAATACACATACATACATGAATACACACACACACACACACACACACACACATACACACACAATGTATCCAACCAATATATCAGCTTTTTCTCAACTTCATTGTGTTCCTTCGTAACTCTGGCACTCTGTGTGGCTAGCATAACAACACCATGTACATCCCCACTACAGACACACCCTGACATTGCTCAACATACCTGTCAGGCGAAAAATGGCGCATTGGTGTTGGTCACATCGATGTACATACACAATATTGACTTCCAAAAATTATCACAATAAAGTTGGCAGGAAGCATGCTATAACATATTTGTGTAACGTATGGGTGTATGCTGAATGTACATGTGCACAATGTATATATTATGTAAAACAGTAGTTCAAAATGTTGTCCTTTATAGAAATCGAGGTGCCTCAGCGTACAACCTTCACATTTTCTGAGATCGTAGAATATGATTTACTCTAGTTTTAGACAACGTGATTTGCTGATTGGACATTGTGTCGAATTTAGAAAAATCGAGCGAAATAATAGAAAGCAAGAATTTTCTAGTCTCCATGGGACTAATCAAAGTTTAAGTCTTCATGTTCCGGGTTCAAATGACATCATGTAACGCAGCTGCGGTCCCGCAATGTAAAAACAACAACAACAAGCAAACACATCTTAACAAAAACTGACATTTTCCTGTACAAACTTACTTTCTCAATTTTTTTTCTTCTCTGCATCGTATCATCTGAATTGTGACTACAAAGCAAAGCAAAACAAAAAATAGTATTAAAAAAAACAACAACAATGCTTTTTCCATCGTTAGACGGGAATGATGATGAACATCAATGACAGCACCGCAATGATTTGAACTGTTTTCTAAATTCGACATTTGACACTAGGAAAATTAATGGGTTGACTGCTGAAGCGATGAAGTAAAACCGGAGGCAGAGGTTCACCAAATTGATCTTGAATCTATCGTGCGTAATGTCAAAGTTTGAATCCATGAGGCGAGGAACGCTGACCACAAAGAAAGGCAAGTACGATACAATGTAGGTGAAGGTCAACAGGAAGGCGGTGAATGAGATAGCGCTCTCCGCTGTTCTTTTCCTACTTTGAACAGAATCTGATTTACTCAAAGTTCTAAGAAAAAATCGTTTCGTGGTGTTTTGTCCATCACGGTTTTCTCCTTTATTTGAGTCTGAGTCCATCGTAGATTTCTGAAAACGTATAACGCTTTGTACAAAGTTCCTTGAAGGTTTAGTTCTGAGATGTTCATCCACCGGTGTAGGCCCACTTTGTTTCTGGCCTATCGACCCAGGCGCGCTGTGTCTTTGTGGCGTGCCTGACTTCCCCATGCCACTTTTAAAACCATGAGACCTGTTTTCTGTCTCCGTGTCTGTTTTGTTTGTTTGTGTCGCTAAGAAAGACTTGCCAGCAGGATCTTCATGTGGATGCAACGACGTTTCGACAAGAATGCTGAGTTCTAAAGCTTCATCTGAGTTTGGTGAAGCTAGATCTAGATCTGTATTTGGTGATGTAGCATTATCGTTTGTTTCGTTTAAATCCAAATCTAGATCTAGGTCAATATATTGCTGAGTGTTTGTCTTCGTGTCACAATTTGAAGCATCGAAAGGTGTACCACTTAATTCGCCAACTTGCGATGAAGACGTAGATCCAAGTAATGAATTGTCACCTTTTAGTTTTGGTTCGGGTTCGCTATCGACTTTTGAAGAACATGTATGAACACTACTTTGTTCTTCGTCATTGATTGGTGGTAAGGGGGATCTCTCTGCTTCAGCATGATTGTTACCTTCTGCTTCTTGAGCCCTTTTCCTTTTTTGACTGTAATGATAGTTACTGGGTCTTTTCAGTGATGTTTTGGACACCAAGTCTTGGCTAGATTCAGAAGATGTTCGAATCCGTTCAGAGGTCTTCACTCCATCTTTCAGACCGTTCAAGGCAAGCTGTGTTCGTGCAGGTTCGCTGTAAAAGCGTGCAGCTTCGCTTTCTGAAGGATCCCGTTTTCCCTCGTGTCCACGATGAGAGTCGATGGTAATGCGGCTCTTTTTGACTGTGCTCCATATCTTGTAGTAGCAGAACACCGTAAAGAAGAGCAATGCTGCGAAGCCGATTGCCAGCAGGATGTTGTACACAGGCGGCCATGCTGTGCCAATGACGTCATCCGACACAGAGCAGTCTCGGCCCAACACACCGTGATCGTGGGTGGGGGACTTGTGGTAGCCATACACTACGGTAGCTGAGAAGGGGGGGTGGGGGTGGGGGGAGACAAGTTCAAATGAATACTGGTCAAGACGCATAGTATGAAATAGTAAAATTATGATAAAGGACTCAAACGGCAGACTTTGGCCCAAGAACGTGCAGTCCAGGAGCTACAAACTGGACACTACCTTGACATGATACGATGTGAAGATGTGCATGATGAATGCTGTAATAAATCGTGGGGAAAAGAATGGATGGCCTGAGTCATCACTGATGAAGTAAACCTCATATATCTAACCGACACTCTATTCATTTCAAGGACATGGAATGGGTGGCCGCCAAAGCGCCGATCAGATTGCTTCTGAGCCTGGAAGGGGGTGAGGGTAAGATAGCATTGGAAGAAATCAAGCAATGACCGGCTGCAAAGCTCTTTGAGGAGGCTGGTAGATCAGCTGGAAATGTGTTGTGCATACGAGGTTGTTTCATCTTGTAATCCTATTGAAAAACATTTATCATTGTCACTGAATGTACGTACCTGTCCACGACAAGGAAATGGCCGAGAAGAGCACACCAGTGATGACGTAAGCAGTTCGTGTGTTCACGGGTTTCCCGCAGCACACAGACCGGAAGCGGATGAAAGCAAGCACGATGAGCGCGAAATTTTGCCCTCCTGTGAAACAAGTGTTACTGAACCTGCTAATTTTACACAGCACTTCTGAAGGGTACACGTAGGCGTACCAAACGTCACACAGGTCGAATGGAATACACGCAGAACACAGCAGCAAACTCAGCACACAGTGTAGCAACAAGAGGCTGTTCTGTAGGTTCCTGCGCATCTTCCGGACGAAGATATAAATAGACAGGGAATTCCCAGCACTGCCCAGCACACTTAGTGTCACGAGGAAGCACGCTGTTGGCACCAAGAGTTCAAGAGTTCTTTCATTGGCTTTGTGAATGATAGCATCGATTTGAGCCTCGGTTAGGTTTGTTGTCGGGTCTGATAAAGTCAACATTGTTTCTGTTTTGCTGTCTGGTCGTGTTTATTTTACAAATGGCCTGGGCTAGGGCTAGATCTTAGCACTTTGTTTGTGATCACTGAAGCTTCGAAATGTCCAAGTAGCGCCTAGTCAATAGCTAACAGTGGCACCAGCGTATCCCTGCTGGTAGAAGCTCGATCAGAGGGTTCCTGTTGGAAAAACAATATTTGTTTGCATATGAATGAGGTCATGTGACACAGAGAACGTGCGGGTGCAAATAATCTCAAATGAAAAGGATGATAGAAGTTGTCCAGATGGCCTACATTGATTAGCTTGACGTGCAGAATATTTTCTTAACAGAAAAGCTGTCGATCTGTTGGATTTGAATAGTCGCCTTTCACCTGGTCCCGTGATCACCGTTACGTCCCTGGAACGAACATCCCTAACTGGTTAGTAGACGGTTTCGGTTTGATTGCTATCTCCACGAATAGGCACATTTTAAAACGTGTTTCGCCTTATCGTCTTTTCTTGAAAGCAAACCAGCTTAAGACGTTACATCAATATGCATAGATATAGGCCTACATGTACATGAACTAGCTAGACATCACTGTACATCACTAATGAATTCAGATATTGAAATATTAACATGTGGTATATTAATAACATGAGAATGATGTATAGATGTATATTGTCGTCTAAAAGCCAGGTCAAGAACAAACTGTGTGGACTTAGGCTCTGCTGGTTTTATACGACGATCTATATTTAGAGTAGGCCTAGTAAAACACAGATCTGAAGCCCATTGTGAGCCATGAAACAAAACATGACGTCGTCATCTCCTAGTCGGGGCCTCATCAAGATTAAGTTGGCGTGCAGGTTAGCAGCTGCATGTCGTGGTTTTATTTTTGCATTTATTTTTACTTCGACATAGATTGGATAACAGGCGCTGCTAACTTTCAATGACTCATCCCACTTTTTTGGTATCAAGCAGCTTTAGAAACACAATGCAGCTTGGACATTAATTGTAAACATAGTGTATGTCATACCAGTGAATGTCACCTCACCTCCCAGCCCAGTGAACAAACTACAATGTATGAAGTTCTCATCTCGTCAACGGAGTAATAGTAACAATAATTGATAGCATTTATATAGCTTTTTTCCCCGCTCTACAGCAAGCTCAAAGCGCTTTACAGCCACTTTTACCCCGACAGACCTGATGCATTCCAGAGCCTTCTCAACCTCATGGGAGGCATATTGGTAGTGCTGCCTTGGTCGGCGCCCGGCGCTCATAGCAACATACTAACAAGATCTTTCACTGTCTATTATAATCGGGTACCCATTGTACACCTGGGTGAGGTGAGAAAGTCGTGACAAAGTACCTTTCCCAAGAGTACACCTGGTGGTG
>JAUELK010101761.1:0-12133 GCA_031471215.1 Gastropteron pacificum
TGGGGGCAGGGGCGGGGGTACTCTGCTATTCGTAGAATGGGCTAACCACTAGTAATAATAATAATAATAATAATAATCCCTGTACCCACCTTGACCATCTCCAGGTAGCTCTCAGCTTCCACCAGAGGTGCCTCTTTTGTCATGGACATGACAGCTCTCACCACACTTGTTGTACTGTCATACACACCATCCTTGGTGCGACACTGAGGACCAAACACACAGATGGTAAACATAATGACATCATTATTTGTGTGCTTGTGTGGATGTACGCCTGTTAGTGTGTCTGTGTGAGTGTACGCCTGTTAGTGTGTCTGTGCGAATGCTTCATAGGTTGTTTAAGTCAATGTTATTTTGTTGTGTCCACTTGTCATGTAATACAACCAAAACACATTTCCATGTTAATGGATCTTATCTGCTTGTGAAAACAATAAAGACAACAATAATAAAAAAAAGCAAAAACACTGAAATCATTCTCATACACTTGTCTCTTTCTCTTTGTAAAATAAAAAGGGTAACCTTCTCCAGCGCATCCCCAACACACATCAGAAAGGCTTAACACTGAGATACAGACAAAGATGTGTGAGCTTTACTCATACTTTCCTATTATCCTTTGTATCACTATGTGCTGTTTGTAGACACAGGACAAATGGGGTTGGCTAGGCAAAAATAGTGTTCTGTCTGTATGTAGATCTATAACCAAGGCTACATCATCATCACCAACAACAACCGATCCTTATCTTATCATCAGTAAACACTATGACTACTATGTGCAGACCTGCCAACTTTTGAGAATGTGGTGTAGGGACACTGGGGGTCGGCTGTCCCCCCCAAGCCGAGAAAATGTTTGATTTTTTTTTACTCTCAAGACCGCCATTTTCATTACATTTGTGATCAAACTATTGGCTGAAAAATTGGGGCTGACCATGGGGAGGCAATAAATGGTTGCATATCTAAGAAGTAAGATCAATAAGACTTTGTTAACCAAGGTTTGATCCAGAATCTAGAGCAGAAACGAAAATAAACCTAGATTTCTTCCCCGACAGAATTTTTATTTTCTTTCTTTTTTTTTTTGAAAATCAAAAGTCGGGACAGTCCCGACAAAAACGGGACGGATGGCAGGTTTGTATGTGTTATAATTACCCTGGTAGAGATTCCAGGAGTCAGGCAGTCTGAGTCGCTGGTGGTACTGCTGCTTCGACTGCCTGGGGAGATGGAGGAAGCAAAAGAAATGAGGCGCAAGCATGGTATAAAGTTACTGAACTAGACCTACAGCCCATAAAGTACTGCATTGTATAGGCCTACATCACTGTCATGACAATTTGGTAGAGGTAACAGTAAAGATAAGATAAGATGAGATAAGATGTTTCTTTATTATCCAATTTGAGGGTTTATAAGATTCAATTCAAAATGTTCTAATACAGTAAGTACATCATAATCAGCACTTAGCAAAAACATCAAATTACACACTCAGGAAAGTTGCTCATTTGTCCTTCAAGTCTGTTATAGGGGCAAATGAGCTCTTTTTTACTTTAAAAATAGCTTCACACACACATACAGCTGGCTCCATAAACCTTTGCTACATGCATGGGTTTATGACCAGGCCTGTACTGAGGTTGAGCCATGATGCCATCAGTGGAAGGAGGTAGGATCACACACATATACAACAAATACATACACACACACCTACATAGACACACACATACCTACATAAACACACACACACACACACACACACACACACACACACACATAAACAAACATAGACACACACACATAAACAAACATAGACACACACACACACAAACATAGACACACACACACAAACATAGACACACACACACACACCATATAATGGCAGATAGGCGCTGCTCTGTGGCTACTGTGTGTTGGCTTTAGCGAAAAGCGGAGCTCATAACACTAAGGCAAATTTCTCTGAAAAGGGATAAAGAAAGTGGATACACACACACACACAAACATACACACACACACACACACACACACAAACATAGACACACACACAAAAACATAGACACACACACACACAGAGACTTACTAGAACTTCTCTGGACCAGTTTTGGAGGTTGTCTGAACTGCGGCTGGCCCATGATGCCTGCAGTGGAGGGGGTGTGGGGGGGAGAATTCTCCTTGCTGTTGTGAGACTGAAGGTCTGTGGGACGGGTGGCCACAGGCTCTCGCTTCTGTGGAATGTGAACATTGGCTTTGTAAGTGTGGTTGTCCATGTTGTTGTTGTTAGTGCAAGTGTACATCCTCTGTCATTCATTTTTATATACTTTTTCCCCTGAATTGTTTCATTTGTTGTTGTTATGATCAGGCACAAGGTATGAATTATTCACTCTTCAAGTGGTCCAATAGACCTACAGAGCCATGGCAGTCTAGCTCTGCAACCTCCGGACCAGATTAAACTGCGATGCAGTCATTGAGCTAGTACTGCCTATATTAATGTAACGTTTGGGAATGTATGGTTACAGACATGATTTAGGACTGAACCAGGTGTGTGTCACATCATTTTCTGCAGCCCTGGTGCTTACTTAAACTTGTGTGAAAGCATTGACAAAGTGGACCACAGCAGGTGGGCAATGAGTTGTTCAGTACATTCAGTTCAAGCATCCATCATTTGTCACTCAACATTCTATCTGTATGTTTATATTTGCTGATTTATATATTCTGTGTGGCTTACTGTGTTGTACTTGTATATCACACAAAAACATCTTGAGTTTGAGCAGAGCAACCATCATCGAGAACGAAGAAGAAGAAGAAGACACAAAAACAATGTGCCAAATTGGACAATACAGATTATATTAATTCATTCACTCATTCATTCATTTATTCATTCATTCATCTATTTCTCCCTTGTCCCCCCCTCCCACTGACCAGGTTCCTCTCCTCAGCCTGCAGCCAGCGTGCGTCCTCCGCCGACTCTTTCTGCTGTCGCCTCAGCCTCTCCTCGATCACGGCCTCGTCCACATCCTCCACATGTCTGTGGTGCTGGAGGAAACCCTGACACAGCAACAGCAGCATTGTCAATTGGCGTACAGACATACATGTCAGTCATTTTTGTAGTACCTAGTAATAGTAAGAGTATTGATAAAGGAGGAAACCCTGACATGACAACAGCATTGTCAATAAATGTCATACATACATGTCACTCACTTTTGTAGTACCTAGTAATAGTAGAGTATTGATAAAGGAGGAAACCCTGACACAACAACAGCATCATTGCCAATACATACAATATGTCGGTCACTTTTGTAGTATCTAATACTAGTAAAAGTATTGATAAAGGAAGAAACCTTGACACAACAACAGTGGCATTGTCAATTGTTGTACATACATGTCAGGCATTTTTGTAGTACCTAGTAATAGAAAGAGTATTGACAAAGGAGGAAACCCTGACATGACAGCATTGTCAATTGGCATACAGACATACATGTCAGTCATTTTTGTAGTATCTAGGAATAGTAGATAACCTACTATGGACACGTGAGACGACACAACACCCTTCAAAGAAAGATTATTGGGGGAAAAAATGAAGGCAAAATAGGCAAAGGCAGGAGGCGAAAAAGCTGTATAGGAAACATAGAGACGACTGGAATGAAGATCAACCAGTGCGTCGAGATGGCGAAAGGTCGGGACAGATGGAGATTCATAGCATCCAACCTTCTCAAGAAGACGAAACCCGGGTGAAGTGAAGTGAAGTAAAGTAATAGTAAGACTTTATATTGATGAAGAGCAGCATCACAACCAAACATCATTGTTGTAGTACCTACATGTATTACCCATATGATGTTTGAAGCCATACAGATTAACCTAACATGTTAGCCACTTGACACTACACAGCTCTAACAGCTTGAATGGGAAACTTCTACAAATCAATAAACGACCAAACTTAAATGATGCATTTCATCATTATTCATAAAAAACAAACATGTGCATATATAATTTGTAAGTGGCACATCCCAAGCTATTTCATCTACATAAGTTGTGCAAGTCTACAAGTTATTGTGTGCATGGGAGCGGAGAAAAGACTCAAGAGTGCTGTGCTCAGGTGAAATCTACAGTGTGCAATGTATCAAAGACTCAAATTGCAAAGAGAAACAAATGAGACAAACCAGCATGTATCTAACTGGTCAAACTATTTGTAACTATTTCTCATAACCATTAATCATATACTTCAAATAAAACTTAAAAAAAAAAAAAAAAAAGAAGAAGAAGAAAAAAAGCTTACAAACTGATTTGGTGTGTGTGTGTGTGTGTGTGTGTGCACATGTGTAAGTGTGTGTGTAGGTGTATGTATGTATGTGTGTGTGCATGTAAGTGTAGGTGTGTGTGTGTGTGTGTGTGTAGGGGTGTGAAGTGTAGGGGCCATATCATCACGGCACTAACATTATGGACTAAGTCAGACTTAGGCCAAAATGCAACTGACCGACTTTTGAAATATTTGTAGCTTTGGTTATTATAATTTCATGAAATGAAAAAAATGTGCTAATGCATTTGCTGTAAATCCCACAATTACATTTTGGCCCAAGTCAATAATGACCATAAACCATGATCTCGAAATGGCTTAAAACCTATTTATCGCATGATTCTTACGTTTACCTAAAAAAAAGGATAGATTAACTTAAGTGGCATGGAATTCACACTAATTGAGGACAGTTTTGTAGGTTAAAGTGCATTTTCTTGCCATTCAGACAGTTTAAATCGATTATCTCAAAACATACTAAAATGATTCAGGCCAAAATGTTAGCGCAATGAAGACATATTTAGTACTACCATACCAAAATGTGCTTTATAAACACAATACAGACACAATTTGATGGAGCATATAGTGACATATTGAAGGGTGTATATTTATCAAGATCACTATGGAAATGTTTCACTTCATTGTAGATATATGTAGAGATAGAAAAGGAAGAAAGGCTTCCTTAGCAACAAGCAGTGAAGCATGCCAGGGCAGAAAGCAGTGATACCATGGAAGATGAAGGTGTCTCCACATTTCAGAGAAAGCTCTTGCTGTTCATATTGCATGCATGCACACCTCTTTGTACAGTTTGGCCCCCTCCAATGGCAATCTGCCTATACAAAGCAGTATCTCACATCTTACTTTTACTTTTTTAATTTTTCTGTCTTTCATAATAATAATTTAAAAAAAAAAATTAAAAAAATTAAAACCCACAGTACCAACAAAATCTCATAAGACTGTCTGGTTTCTTGAATTCACTTTAAACAAAAAAAAAATTCTGAAAAGTTCCAAACTGTCATAGCATAATTTTTTAAAATGTCATTGACTTTTCCCAAGCTGTAGACCAAAGGGTTCATGTCAAGGTTCAGAGTTCATTTCCCATGCTGGCGTACCTGCGGTGTGCCGGGGGGCGAGAGAGGGGAGAGCACCTGGCCAGGCCCCGAGTGCACCTCCAGCATAGGGGGAGGGGGAGGCATGGCCAGGGTTGGCGGGCCCGGCCGTGACGTCACTGTGGTCTTGAGGGAGCTGGCATAGTGAACGGTTGATGACGACGAGGAGAAGTCGTTGGCGGGCTGCGGGGGTGCAGGAGGCATGGTGGCGGAGGAGCCCACGCCAACTCCAGACTGCTGCTGGTGGTAGTAGTTGTAGTGGGGGGAGGAGGAGGGGGGAGGGGGAGGTACGGAGGACGAGGGGAAAGCCTGCGGTGCCAGCTGTGGGTGTTGGAATGGTGCGGCACCAGGCTGTTGGTGTTGGGGTGGGGGGGTGGAGCGCTGCTGCTGCTGCTGTCTAAACGGTACGGTGATGTGGGGGTGGGGGGGTGGGGGTTCTTGACTGCTACTGGAGTTGACCTGATGACCGGTGGGTGGTTTGTGGTAGGAGGGAGAGAGGGTGGGGGGCGGGCAGGGGGGGAAAGAGGATTGTGTGCCATAGAGATATTGCTATATACTGTATTATATCTAAATAATGCACATCTGTTTACATGGAAAAGAGAGAGACATTGCTATATCATGTATATCTAAATATTGAACATCTGTTTATGGAAAAAATATACTTTCAAGATGAAATTTCTCTGATTAAAAAAAAAAAAAAAATCTTTTTCCACTATCTTTGTATAGTCAGTCTCTTAAGACTGATCTCTAAAATTCTCTGAGTATTTTCCACTAGACCTGCTGACCAGGACTGAACATCCATGACATTGCGAGTTCAAAAAGACGAGTTGGGATTCAACATTGTCCAGTTGTTTTTCTTGCTCTTCTTTTCACATTTCTTTCTTAAGTTTTATTTCTAGAACAAATTCTGTGTCCAGTAAGAAGTAAGATGATGGGAAAAATCCATTAAAAACCATCTGGGTTAGAATAAATGTTGTGAATTTCTGGTCCTTATGGCCGATCTTTAAGACTTATCAATGACTGATTTATTCAGAGAGCTAGATCTATAATAACAGAAATAATAATAATAGTAATAATAATAATGATAGCCGATTTACATAGTGCTTTGTCTCGCTCGAGCTCAAAGTAAGCGCTTTAAAGCCTGATCTGCATCATGGAAGAGGAGTGGTAATAGAGTACATAGTTTCTCTTGAGTACATTGCAAGAGAGAGACTTGCTCGTGATACTGCCGTAGGTCTATAGATTCCCTTGATAAGGGTGGGAACATTTTGTCAATATACCTTAACATAGAGAAACCCAAAGTGAGAGCTAAAGCTTGTTTTGGATTAGCACTATACAAGTTTACTGATTTTAAACACATTACAAAAAAAATCATTTCTTTCTTTCTTCTTTTTTTACTCATTATCATTTTACAAATAATGTTACAGAAAATTGCAAATTCTGCTTTCCTATCACACCTGGTATTCTCTTCTATGTCTGAGACAAGAGTCAATAACCAGAGTTGGCTGATCTAATATCTTTTTACCTGACTTGAATTTTACTTGAATTAGCAGGTTTAAAAAAAACAAAAAAACCCTGATTTGATACAATAAAATGTTTGTTTGAGAGTGTTTCAATATGCGTAAAGAGTGGGCTATCATCTATAGTGAAATTGCATAGTAACATTTCAGGTTTCACATCTGAAGTGAATAACATATGGGAAATAATTGTTCCTATCAGCTGTTGGTGAATAATCATGTTATACAGGAGTAGAAGATAAAAAAGCTTTATAGCTTTGCATATATGTATCAGTAAAGATAAAGAAGATTGCAACATTTAGACAACAGGTCTAAACAGCAGAACAAACTTACATTCTTTGATTTAAATTCATTTTTTAAATTTTTTATAACGATTGAAAATGTAAAATAATAAAATAAACCCATTTTCAACACAATCAAGTTTTGTCAAAATGAACAAAGCGAGTCTCTACATGAACAAATAATAAGAACAGAAAGTCTCTAACAACGTGGACATTTCAGCCCTTGGTTCCGAAAGTAATCTAGAGGCAAGAGTCAGGTAAGTTAATGTGAACCAAGTCAGTATTAGACTTAGCCCAGATGATGAAGAAAAATAGGTCCTAGACTGCTATAGCAATGAAGAACAACAAAACAAAAAACAAAAGGCTACTTGGTAGTTGAGTAGATCACAACAAAACACCTCTAGAATACAGAGTGCAAGGAACAAAAAAATATTAGCCTACTACTGTGGCAGAAAATAAGGAATGTAACAAGAGAAATGATGATGGATTGAAAGTCTATGATTCCGGTTAGATTCACACACTATGATGGGTGTTATAAAATAATGCTGTAAAGATTCTTATACTCTGCCTTTTATTCTTAAACTTTTTACTCTCACTTTGTTTTCCCAGAGAGGAAAACATGCTAGATGAAAGTCGACCTCAAAACGTTTTCAAATACAGTTTTGTAAACCGGACACAATGTCCACTTTCCCTGAACAGTCAGCCAGCAAGACCTAAGCCCCAGGCAGGCCTGGAATGCCAATGCCAATCTTTAAGCTTTCGTCAAAGCCCCAATCCAATGCAGAAGCCGTAACCAACTAATCACCACAGCAATTTTCTAACATTCCCCTCAGCCCCCACGTATCAATACCTGCATACATTGACTTTTACTGAGTATTTATAGTAAAATAACACTTAAATATTCTCACATTTGTCTAAACCCTTAGAAACATTTGGGATCCTGTTCTACATCACTTGGTACACTTGACATAGATTGTGTTTGACACAAAGTCATAAGTATGACTGAGATAGATTCGTTGAAGAAGATATTAGTTGGGCCTTTACTCAACGACAAAACTATTTGCAGGGATGTCAATGTGAGGTAATGAAAAAGTCTAAAAATGATGGGGCAGGCCTCCCCATTGAGGCTCTCAAGGCATCCATTTGACATGCTTCGGTATTATCCATAGCATCATCTATATCAATTTCCCCAATGATTTACACTCTGAAAATCTGACTTCAGACTGAATCTGAACCATTTACATCGGAGAATTTTGTTGACAAATAATTCAAAGAACAGACCTGAAATTGTTGGCACAGATCTTTGATAAGAAGTAGGAATAAAGATAGACAAGAGCAGGCCTGTTGGGTTCAGTGACAAAGTAGATGATGTCATGTATCACAGAGAGTATGACAGACAAAGTAGACAGTGTAATGTATAGCAGAGGGTGTCACAGACAAAGTAGATAGTGTAATGTATATGACAGACAAAGTAGATAGTGTAATGTATATGACAGACAAAGTAGATAGTGTAATGTATATGACAGACAAAGTAGATAGTGTAATGTATATGACAGAAAAAGTAGACAGTGTAATGTAAAGCAGAGAGTATGACAGACAAAGTAGATAGTGCAATGTAAAGCAGAGAGTATGACAGACAAAGTAGATAGTGCAATGTAAAGCAGAGAGTACCACAGACCTGCATATACCCTGAAGCAGGGAAGTAGTTCTGTAGTTGATATTCTTTGTGGCTGGATGCTGGAAGGTGGCCGTGCTGCTGCTCCTGAGATCTGGGGACACAACAAACAACATCTTACATGAACAAATAACAATAATAATAATATTAATAATACTAATACTAATACTACTACTACTAATAATAATACTACTAATAATATTAATAATAATAATAATAATATTAATAATAATAATAATAAAAATCACTTATATAGCGCTCATCCCTCAGTCGGCTCTGAGCGCTTCACAGTGACACTGTCCGTCACTCATTCACACAACATCAATCAATGCAGAACACAATAAAAGTGCAGTAGATAATGACGGAATATTAGTATTATGAAGGCCTACAGTGAAACACAAGCATGTGTGACTGCCTGGAAGAAGTGTGTGATTGATACACTCTGCGAATCCCAGATATAGCCTCGAGATAAAAGAGTAGGTCAGTCATGGCCACTGTCCAGGCAAAAATTCAAAATTCAACCCTATCACCCCCCCACCCCACAGTGGCAGAATAGTCAGCGTGTTGATTGTGGTCAAATTTGAGGCTGCAACTTTACGGCAGAAGAAGAAGATGAACCATCACTCTGACAGGATCTTTCACTGTCTGTGATCAGACTATTGTAGTGAGTCTATTGTAGTCCAAGACTATGGGAGTCAGACTGTTGTAGTCCAAAACTATTGTAGTCAGACTATTGTAATCAGTTTGTAGTCATACAACTATAGTCAGTCAGCCTTACCTGTGCTGTCCCATCTTGATGTCATCCACATTGGGCGAGGCCCCCACGGCAGGTGTGCTGTAGCCCACAGGTAGGTTGGTGGTGCTGCTCCACTGGTGGGGCAATGAGGCCACGCTGCAGTTGAAGGGGGCGGAGCCTACAGACAGATTGGGGGTGGAGCCAGTGGGAGAGATGGGCAGCTGGGGGCGGGCCGGTTTAGGGGGAGGCCTCTCCTCATCCGACCCATTGGACCCTTCTGTAGGAGGGGGAAAAGTGGGGACCGCAGGTTACACATCATTCTATTCAGTTGTTTGCAATCAGGCACAAAGTATGAGCTATTCACTCTTCAAGTGCTCTTATTATAGACCTTCAGAGCCATGTTAGCCTAGCTCTGCAACCTGAGACTGGAGGGCCTTCAAATTGGCCTCTTGTTCATGTAATTGTGCAATCCAATCACAAGACCTCCCCGGACCAGATAACTGCTTCGTGCACTGCAGTCTTTGAGTTGATACTGCCAATATTGATACAACATTTGTGGTTGACGCCATGATTTAGGACTGAACCAGGTGTATATCATTACATCATCTTTTCTGTAGCCTTGGTGCTCTAACTTGTGCGAAAGAATTCACAAAAGACTATGACGGTTAGGTGACATCTGCGGTCCAGAGGTTGTTGCCAAAGCACTGCCATGTTTCTCTGTGCTGCATTCCAACGGTACTCACCCCAAGAGATGGCTTGCACCCTGCGATTGTCTCGATGCATCTCCTCCTCCTGTCGGAACCTCTCCTCTTCCAAGATCTCACTGTAACAGACAGAGAGAGGAGGGAAGAGATTAGATTGTACTAGCAGGGCTTCCCCGTTCTTACGAACAGGATTGGACAACAGCTGTTTGCCTGCTATTTTCATTACCCCCCACCCCCCCGAACCCTTACTGCCTTAAAAAAAAAGAATTCTCATTTACTTGAAACGATAACAACAAGACTACCACCACCACTACCACCAACAACAACATATACACTGACTATAGCCAAGTCTTGAGGTCGGCGAAGGAGTGTCTCTTGGAGGGTTCGTACTGCCAACAGGAACACATGAGGTTGTAGAGGGAGGGGGGGCAGCCGGGGGGCAGGGGCAGGCGCTCCCCGGCCTCAATCTTGCCGATCACATCGTTGTTCTTCACCCCTTGGAACGGCTTCACACCGTACATCAGGATCTCCCAGATACACACACCTGGAGAGGAAGAGGATGATGATGATAATAATAATAATAATGGAGATAATTTCTAACGTGCATCATCCCCATCAGAATGAGCTCGGGGCGCTGTACACTTTAAAATCAAGACATGATATACAATGGGCAGAGACATAATACACGTACACTCAATGAAACATATATGACATGAATGAGCATGGACTTCTGACACAGAATAAAATCATCAAATAAGGCAAATTATTACATAAGATATTTCTGAAAAAGGTGATGATGATGATTGTGGTGGTGAGGATGATGATGATGATGATAATACACACACCTGCAGAGTTGAGCATAAGAATGACGATTATAGTGATGATGATGATCATGATGGTGGTGGTGGTGGTGATGTTGGTGATGATGATAATGATGATGATGGTGGTGATGATGATAATGATGATGGTGGTGGTGATGATGATGATGATGATGATGATAATGATGATGATGGTGATGATGATGATACACACACCTGAAGAGGTGGTCATGATGATGATGATGATGATGATGATGATGATGATGATGATGATGAAGATACCAATGATCTACATCACAATGGAGCAAACAAGTTTCAGGTCAAGACAGAATCAGAATCGAAAAGAAAACAAAGAAATAAAATAACAGGACAACATCAACAAAGTTAGCCAGCTCAAGATCAGCCAAATAACCAGAAAGGGATGGGACAGAGACGAGTGGAGAAGGATTGTGAGGACATCCTCCATTGTGACAGCTTACATCAATAACAATGATGCCGACAGGTGACAGGTGAGAGGTGACAGGTGACAGGTGACAGGTGAGGTGATGGTGTTTCTTATTTTGCATGAGAGTATAAGGTTCCAGTTCCAAGGACAGAGGCACTTACCAAACATCCAGACATCACTGGCAGTGGTGAACCTGCGAAAGTTGATGGACTCTGGAGCCATCCACTTGATGGGAAGCTTGCCTTTGGAGGCTGCAGGAATAGAAAAGAACATGGGGTCAATCACAGTAGGCACTCTCTGAGCACTACCTTTACTCAAAGTTATACTATCCAACTACATTGTATTGTGGTGAAATGTGCCCTAGTGTTATATGAGCTCCGCTTTTCGCAGAAGAAGAAGAAGAAGAAGAAGAAGAAGAAGAAGAAGAAGAAGAAGAAGAAGAAGAAGAAGGAGAGGGAGAAGGAGAGGGAGAAGGAGAAGGAGAAGGAGAAGGAGAAGGAGAAGGAGAAGGAAAAGAAGAAGAAGAAGAAGAAGAAGAAGAAGAAGAAGAAGAAGAAGAAGAAGAAGAAGAAGAAGAAGAAGAAGAA
>JAUELK010101983.1:0-21705 GCA_031471215.1 Gastropteron pacificum
TGTCCCCTTGTTGTGTTCTGGTGAGATTTGATACCGCCAAGTTGTCTATGTAGTGCTGACTGCATCATCATGTCCCATTGTTGTGTGTATAGGTGAGGTTTGATACTGCCAAGTTATCTATGTAGTGCTGACTGCATCATCATGTCCCATTGTTGTGTTCAGGTGAGCCAGTGTGTGAGGAGTGGCCCCAGCCCATGTGTGTCTCTGCCAGCACCAGCAGCCCTAAGGAAGGAGCCCAAGTGACCCTGAACATCTCGCTGTCACCGCAGTTCCTCCAGGGCCACGGACCCATCACCGTGACAGCACATCCCCCCAACATTCCACCGACATCTGCAGGAGGCTGTTCCTCTTCACCTTCCTCCTCCTCCTCTTCCTCGTCCCAGCAGGGTAAGGTCAGTAGGAATGGATCGCATCCCCACCGCCCCTCCTCCTCCCCAGATTTCCCTCTCGATCTCGCCACCAGCCCTCACAGTCGTGTCGGGGGCAACAACTCTGGCAAGCCCTCCTCCTCTTCCTCCCAGCCGCCGCACAAATCGTCGTCTGCCAACCTGCTCACCAACGGCCTTCACAGCAGCCTGGCCAAGCAAGTGCAGCAGATGGGAGCGGAGCAGTACATGGCCAACCTCTCCTCTGCCTCCTTGCTCAACGAGCGGCTACGACTGATGCAAGCGGGCCTGGCAGGAGACTACAACCCCGACCTACGTATGGGAGCCCTAATGGCCGGCACAGAGGCCTTCCGCTCACAGCTCTTGCAGCACTACGGGCTCAAAGCAGAACCCAAGTAACTCACTCAGGGTCTTTGTACTTTGAATCTTTAGAAAGTTGTAACTTTCTTTTTGACGTGTTGCTATAGTTATCTCATTTGTTGGTCATGGAATGGGTTCACTTGCCTTTGAAAATTATACATAACTATCTGAATATGCAGCATCTACTGATGGGTAATGTTTTTGTGTAACACATATTTTATAAATTCACCTAAATGTCAAAATTGAAGCAAGATCAAATTGATATTTGAAAGCTAATCTTCAGAATAAAAGCACAAATTTTTCTTCGGATACTTAACACTTTGCGTGTCCAGGCTCTTGCCTTACAATTTGATTAGATTTTCAAGATTCAAGAAATAGGTTCAATGCCCAAGACAACGTTGTATGTTAAGAGTGCTATCGTTTTGCTTATGATGATAGACCTGAAAGAGAAGAGTTTGTACCCCTGACCTGACCTTGATTGTACAGTATAAGAATGATTCATGTACGTTTGTTGTTTTAGGCATTTGCTTTCCTTTTCTATGGGCAATTTGAATGTTTGAAATGTATTAAGTTGTTTAAATGTGTTTTCAAGGTGGCAATTGTTTTCCTTTCTTTTTTTTCTCATTATCAATGGCTACCTCATAAAGTTATGCTTGTTAGATCATTTTTATTCTGACCGCAGGATTCGTCTTCCCATTAGATTTAATTTACATGTTATGCAAAACAAGTGTTTTCTTTTGACTTTTGATTATAGTGTTTACTTATTGTGTAAAATGTTTGAAAAACCCATTGCTCTCTGGATTCTGTGACATATCAGTCGTTGTTGCCATATCATTAAGAGTACCCTCATGAGGAAGTGTTGTATCATTTTGATGTTTGTTGTACATTGCGATGATAGCTCATAACTGAATCTTGCTTATAATCCATTATGGCTTACTTAGTGACAGGCTTCCTAATTATGTACCTTGTTAACTGATGATGTTTGTCTGTTTTCCAGGTTGTAGTAATCTGTAGAAGAACTAATCTTATTGATGAGAAAGACCTGTCTCTTGTCTCTCTGTCTTAGAGTGGGATGACATTGTGTTCACAAACTGCCATGTTTTACATTGTAGTTGTAGGCCTGGTGTAGTCTTTTCGAAAGAAGGAAACAGACAATCAAATCAAAATGTAAAACATTCTTAGAGTTTCGGCTCATATTGTCTCGACTTGATTCAAAAGTAACCATAGACAATGAGCAATTCTGTAAAAAAAATTTTAAAAAAATCTTGAGATTTGTGACATTTTTCTGTTGATTAGCAAGGTAATTTTAGTTTTACAAGTTAGTTTATTAAAAAGCAAGTGAGAAAACTAAACTACTAAACTATGTGAAATGTTCTTATGCTACACTAATGCTGTTTGTTGATTGTTGGCCCATATTTACCTCTGAGACCATGACATATGCTACTAGCTACGGCTGTGGGAGTACTTCTCACCAGATCACCTACCTCTCATATACTCCATTTAATGCCTTTACTTTACCCTTACTCGTATGAAATGTACTACTATGTCTTATTGCTCTTGTGATGTCAAAACATTACTGTTTCTTCGATGAAACAACAGGGTAATAATAAATAAGCTGTGAATCTTTGTTTTCCTCCTCTTTCTCTTCTAATTTTTATTCAGTGCTTATGCATGAGTTATTCTTTTTCCTCCTATGAAAAGGCAATCAGGAAGTCAAACGACATGTGTTTTTGAGTATATCATTATAAAGAAAGAAAATTTCTTCTTCTACTCTATTAAATTATAATTCTTGAAGTGATTGGTTTCCATGACTTATGTAATCATTGATCTCTCTACATTGTGTGATACTTATATGTCTCTGGGATTTGTTGCTGTCAACGCAGGGTCTCAATTTGCCCAACTCAGGTTACAGTCTTTCTGTTATTCAAAATCAAAAGAATTTATATTATCAGGTAAACTCTCTATGAGAAGCAAAGCAACGCTATTCTTACTACTACTACTACTATAGCACGGTATAATTTTCTCAACCTTACTTGGTATGTGTCAGCATATTGAATGTCATCATGTTGAAATTGTTGTACACAGATTGTTGATTGACTCCTACGTCTTCATGTTAAAGTCGTAAGCAACGAATTAGTACACTTATTATTGCATGTAACAGTGAAACACTTCAGATGATCTGAATTTTCATCGCAGCTGTGTAAACCTTTTTATTTTTATTGTGCGTTGTGAATGTTCAGCAGACTATGTATTATGAATTCTCTTTCATGTTTGGTGGAGGGTTTTGTTGTAATCACTTTTTTTTGCGCTAGACAACGAAGGCACCGAATTACAAATGTAAAACGAACTAATAATGAGATTGATACCAAAAGTTTACCCCCTTATTTATCTGAACTAATTAAAAATGGTTTATTATAATTATACTACTATATCTCTACAGTCAATGCTAACATGGAATTGTTCAACATGAATGGTTGTAAATAATAACACAAAGAACTATTTGTGACAATGCCTCCTCCTATTTTGTACCCTGAATGCTATTGATGTTTAATGTGTGGTTGTTGTGACACTTTTATTAATGAAGACAATGTTTTTTCTATAGCTCATGATGCATTCTTTATCATACACTTGTTAGAGTCTGGCCCTGCAAACGTCAGCTATCATGTAGTAGTACTCTGGGCAGCTCCGCCCTATGACAGTGGATTTCAATGATGATATTGGCTGGACACATGGGGGACTCACACCTGGCCTCACTCACACTGCAACACTCACTGCTCTCTGGCTTCCTAGTTAGCAGTGTAGTGTCATATATAATAGATAACATTTATAATATATAGCGCTTTTCCCCGCTCTGCAGCAAGTTCAAAGCGCTTAATGTATACATATACAGACGTCCGTGACACAAGAAACAAGTGAACAACTCATCGGCTTGGAATAAAACAACAACAAACACACAAGAGATACCTGTTTCATTTAGCCTCATTGGAACATTTACTGAAATTGAAATGGAAGCAGGTTTAACTGCGTGTAGAGGTATACTATTTCAAAATACATCTACATTTATGATTCAGTCAAATTTTTAAAAAGTCTGTGAAATTACTAAGTTGATTTGAGGCTCAGTATTCCTATGATAGATATGATTTTCAAAAAAGGATACAAAAAAATATGCTGATAGTAGTAGTAGTAGCTTACTTCAAATGATGTGATCAGGATATAGAAGAGAAATACTCCCGTCAACTTGACGATTGACATTATGTTTGAGCCTGACGATTTAAGTATAAGAAGAAAGAAGTGTGTGCGTTTGTGTGTAGAGGTCCAGGTGTGAGCCCCCCAGTTATCAGCCTTCTGTCTAGTCAGCACCTCAACCTTTTCAGGACACAAAGTGCAATTTGTTGATATTGGTTTACAGGTCACATGATGAGATTATCTGATTATCCCCTCAGGTCACATGACACAGGATGTGATGGGCCAACATTTTTTTCTCTTGCCTCTTTGCCCTCTCAGATTGCTCTATTTGAATTTATAACGGTTGTAAATAGATGAAAGTACTCTATGTCTACTGGATTTACCTAAGAAAGGAAAGTATATGATACAGTGATACTCTAAAGATCTAACATTGACAGTAAAATTATGAAAATAAGATCTCTTCTGGAATTTACATTTTTATAGATTTGTTACTATAATAATACTTGCAAAATCATTGATCATTGAATGATGCAGTATAGGTATGAATATGAACCATCTTTGTATTTGTATGCAAACTTTGATGCCTATTAATTAACTTTGTGAATTTTGAAATGATTTTGTACAACATGATGATTATTGAATGTTTAAAAACCTTTTACTCTGGTTGTGTGAAATGTTGTTTATTACTACTATTGCTATCAATATGAAGAATGCTGTAATGGTACCATTATTATTATTATGTTATACTGTACTGACTTCGATGTTTTCTGTATCTCTCTGAGTGAATCTTGTAGAGGGAGGTGTGTGTGTGTGTGTGTGAGCCTGTCAGCGGCCACGTATGATCCCAGCTCTGATGTCACTGTCAAAAGTACAGTCAATGTGCCAAATAGTTAAAAGTAAAAGAGCACGAAATGGCCTGATGTTGTATGAAATGAACAACTGTGGGGAAGACAAAACAAACCTCCATACAGCGGGTAGAATTTGGAAGAGGCAAATGGGGTTTGATTCAACATAATGTGCAATGATAAAACCAGCAACATCACTAGACAAACAATTAATTATGGGAAACGGAATGTCGACCGCCTGGAGTAGACTCTGCTAAGGAGCACCAGTGATGATGCATTTAGGGCAGCCAGAACACCATTAGAGAAGACACTAGAACAGAGTTTGCTGGAAAAGTTCTGTATACCGCCCTTTGTTCCACAAGGAATCAAGAGGCAAAGTCGCACATACTACTACTGCACTTTTGACAACGAGACCAGAGCTGATGGACTGTGGTTGTCGGTGTGTATGTATCCGATGTTTGTCTGGCTGTGTCATGGATGTTTTGCCACACTGACTCTTGCCTTGGACCAGCTGCAGCTCACAAAGTTGTCTCATGGTAGTCCACACTCAATTTGGGGTCCCTTTCTCTCCCTTTGTCTGCTTTCTTCTCACTCAAAACTTTGCGAGCTGGACTTGATCTGAGATTTTTTGATCTTCCTGCACTCTTGCTTTATTCTTCTGAAACATTCACAATCTCAATAAGATCTTGAATGGCTTATTGCTATTATTTGTTTAATATTTATATAGTATATAGTATATATTTACTTATGCATAACAACACAACATATCTTTTTTTTTTTCTCCCTTACTTTATTTGTGTTTTATCATTGTTTTCAATGTGATATGATCTTATGTTTCTTTGGGTTTTTTTGTCTGTTGCACTGACAGTGAGAGTTGTTGAGCTGTAGTAGTGAAGCCTGTAGCTGGAGTAGACACAATGTAGTGTGTATGACTGTACAGTCTTACACAGCGACTCTTTGTCTCAATATCACAGAGAAATCTCCCACCTGTACATAGGCACCCCGTACACAATCTGTCTCTTGATGATCTGGTGATGGTGGTGTAGTAGCAGGGGACCCTCCTGTTGTCTTCATCATCATACACCTCTGGCGTCTGCAGGCACTGAACTCCTCAGCTTCATTTAGTAATAAGTGTTGTGACGACAAACACGCTATATACATGATTATGTTGTTGTTTCATTGTTTTAATCACTTTTCAGTTTACCCGCTACTTGTTGATTGGTCATTGTTGTGAGTAGAGTATAATTATTGTTTATGTTGATGTTTGCTTACTCAATTTGCCCCCCCCCCCCCCCATCATTGCTGATGTAGAGTGAGATGGTGGGAATGATCTGTTCTTTGTGCAAGTGTGAAAACATCTTGATAAATCAATACAAAGGCAGCCACAATTTCAAATTCTTCCAACTTGAACCATTGAGAGATCTGTTATTGAGAGATCTGTTTTTCAGTAGCTCTTTGTGCCAGTTATTTGTTGGTCAGTTTTTTAGGACTTCCAGTACACAGCAAACACCTGAGGAGTTGACACGGTAGTACTGTGCCAGGCTCTATCAGCTTCCACCAGTCGCACTTGATTTACTGATTTTTTCTATATACACAACCTGTTTTTGTTTTGGTACCAGTACTGGGTACTAAGTAGGCCTATAAGATTTGTGTGTGTGGCAAGTCATCACCTCACTTATTTTGTCGACTATTTGGTTAATTCTTAGCATGAGTAAATTAAATTTGTAGTCCTACATGATGGCTGTAGCTGTAAACCATGTGTAGTTTGATTTGGGTAGTGATACTCTTTGTTGAAAAAAAAAGGTGTGTATAGGTTATCCAATTTAACAGATGGAAATACAGCCTTTGTGGTAGCTAGTTATTCTTTTGGCATGTTGAAGTATTCATTGATGTCTTTTTAAGCATATGGAAATGCTTAATTTAAGATGAATTATTGTGCACACACACAAAGAAATATAATGTAGAGCATTTGGTTTTTTTTTGTTTTTTTCTAGAAAGGACGAGATAGACAGTTTTAGAAAATATTTTAGTTGAGGGTGTTCATCTATTTCATATTATACTTGATCATTATAGTAGTACAGTTAATGTTCTTCAAAACAAAATATATTATTTCAACATTCATACATGACATGAGTTAAGAAAGGTCATCAGTCAGTTACAATCAATGTCCATACATTGCTAAAAATACAAATGAAACTGTTGATTTGTCATCAGTGCTACAATTTGTCAGACTCACATGAAGATTTTATTTCTCTGCTGAGTCACTGAAAATCAAAACTGGAACTCTACAATGTATTGTATTCTATTCACTCTTATTGCACAATGAACCGTGACTAATCAAACCTTTGCAAATCTGCCTTCATAATGGATCATGACAAGAATTATACACATGATGATATGTTATATTTTACAATGTTTTGATCAGTGCTTTTGATGCAAAGTGGTCTTGCCATGTAATGACCCTACATACTGGATCAGATATTGTCTTTTGATTATAATTTTTGTGTTTGTTTTGATGAGTGTGTGCTGGATGTCTTAGTGTGTAAAGCACAGCACCATTCAATGTGTGTGTGTGTGTCCTCACCTTTATGTGTGTAGCTAGACTTAGATTTTGGGTAAGTAAGAGCACATTACATACACACCTGAAATAAAATTTTGTTTTAGAGTTTGTTGACTACTTTCTGCAAAGAAAGGGCAGCAAAGTTTGTTTCATTTAGTAGTTAATTCTTTCAGACAGAATTGTTTTCATTTTAGTTATCTTTGGGTCACATCAATTCTGAAATCACATCTCACCTCACTCAAACGTATCCTAGTAATTTTAGGATTCTGTCATTTTTAGTTAAACTACATATGTTTATGTTGTAGTTGTTTTCATTGAGTCCAGGTACAAAAGAGTGGAGGGTTCATGGTGATATTTCAATTTGTCAATGAAATTAGAAGAGTTTTAGTTGCAAGCCGATTTCTTACTACTACTATACCATCAGCTAAGTTTCTGCTTTTACTTTGATCTAGATCTAGATGTTTTTGCCCACCATGAAGATGGTTTTAGTTTTCCTTGCAGCCTATGTTATGTATCTCATGGGGACTTGGTAAAACGTCAACTATCGTTCACAGTGGTGGTATGGATCACGTAGGGTTTGTGTCAAAAAGACAAGATTTTATGTTCTAGTCACATACTAGTTTGTTGTAATCGTCATCAAATTGAACAATCAAATGAGCATTTATTATTATATTCTCCTATTCTTGAAACATTTAAAGAAGGTAGAGAAGACATGAAAAAACATATCAATTTTAGTTTTTGCCGCAGTCAGAGATCAATGAAAAAGGCAAAATATATTCTTTCTTTGTCTCATAATTTTGTTTAATATTGGGCAGAGGGCTTTTTGTCAATTCGTTTTTGTCTTGTCTGATTCTGAATCTCCCTTCAATCATTTATCAAGTCAAACAATAAGAAGACTTGATCATTATTGCTTTAGAGCATACTTCATTAAAATGTATACTGCACTGTAATAAAAAAAAGTTTGGTCTACACTATACTATTACTATAATGAACAATCAAAATGGAAGAAGTCAGCAGACCATGTACATTTTTAGCTAATTATGGTTTGTCTTGTTTTCTGTGTTGGCCTATATCATGTGTTAGTTCCCCATGTACTTTGCAGTAGAATGTACTATGACTACAGAAACAATGCATACTGCAGCTGTTCACTTTGTGTGTTGGACACTAGTAAGGAAGGCTGTGATGGGGCACTTCTTATTTTTGTTTGTTTGTTTGTTTATTTGTTTGTTTGTTTGTTTGCCAAGAAAGTCTCCAAGTATCAGTACTATCACAAACATCAATACATATATGGGTGTGGTGCATTTACTCAGCAGATTATTATTAACAAATGTATAGAAAGATGCTAACTTATTTTGTGAATATAAAATGAAGGTGTCTCATCTTATGATTATGACGAAAAATTGTCAACACAATATATTATCAAAGTGAAAGATGTTAATATAAATAATAAATAATTAATTCTGATATATTTGGCAAATACACTCTTGCCTATTGGTTTTACACAGATTATATACAGAGATGATAACTGCACTTGACTTGTAAACAAAAATCTCAGGAAAGATTTCTATTGTGAAATGTTCTGGGGTTTTTTTTCTTCTCTCTCCCACTTTCTTTTTTTCTTAAAAAAAAATCTGTACTGCTCTCTAAATAGATTGTATGCCGTGTTGGTGTTGTGTGAGGGGCGGGCCCCTGGGTGTGTGCCATAAGCCTGATGCGCTCACTGACTGCTGCCCCATGCTGCCATAGGTACTCACTCACTCACACTGTAGAGGGTTTGAAGCTCTCAGCTCACCTGCTACCAATGCTGCTGTACGGGTAGAGAGCTGAAGCTACGACTGCTTCTCTTAGGTCAAGGGAAATCTTTCAACTCATCATATATAAATAATGTTCTTGTTAAACCTGTATAGAAGTTTTGACATGTTGACACACTGTTCATTATGCTCTCTTTTTTTTTTAATGTTTGGTTTTGTTTGTTCTTGAACTATTTTCACTCATTTGTTTTTCATCTTATCACTCAAGTGTACTGTTGACTAGAAGAAAGTATTTTGAAATTTACATTATATTGTCAATATTGTCTCTTTATTATGTTGGCCTCATTTTGAGCTCTACTATACTATTATTATCCAGTTAATATTTGGTGTTGGGGATAGCTACAGTTATTATACATCACTAATCAAAGTTGTTTTGTGTTTTTGTTTTATTTTGCCTTTTTTTCTGTATTGAAATTGTAACATTATTATTATTATTTTACTATTATTATTAACTGCTGTGGCAAGGAACCATTTACATTCTCATTTGAACTTGAGTTTTCTGTTCATTGTTCTTTATTCATTCTATTACTATTATCACACTATAAACTAATACTACTAGTGACATTATCCCTTTATCTGAAGATAACCCATGACACTATCGCTATTCATTCCATGAAAATACGAGATTTACTGGGAAATATTGTCCTCTTAATTATTATACTTGATCTCACGTTTTTGCTTTCTGTTATGCCAAGAAGAGTAGCTCCACTTTCCATGTTCCAGTGAGAACAACATCTGATTCCAGACTTTTCCTCTTTTACTTCTACATTCATTGTTGTTCTGTATAGACATCTATTTTTTCTGCACTTTTTCTATCACTCACTGTTCACTTGTGTGTGTGTGTGTGTGCTAATGCAATCGTTTTTCAGTGTCAATTCTTGTTTGAAGTTTTATTTTCTTTGTTTGTCATCGGTTTCTTGATCTCAGAGCTTGTATAACTAGCAAGTACAGCAGCCCTAACCATACACACGTGGTAGATGAAGACAACAGGTTTTTTTAAGTTAGTAAATTTAAGAAAGATACACAAGCATCTTTGTTTGAATACAATAATATCCCTTCCCCCGTTCATTGACTTGGCAGCCTATACTACTATACATATCCCTCAGCACTCCACACTCTTCTCATCAGGTGCTTCCTCTTCCATTCCATTCATACTGCCAATGTATCTCTTCATCAGAATTCATCACTCTACAGAAATAAACTATTTACTCTGTAACAACAATAATCGATGAATTGAATTTACAAAGTTGAAACATACAATTAGAATTTTATTTATAAAAGTTATACCACCATACTACAAAAAGCTATTGTACTGTAGTACAGATATATGGTGTCCATGGATAGCTCAAATCTGTCGTAAGTGTAAGAAGAGCATACAGGCCTAGCGCCTGATGGTGGATTTTTGCGCTCTACAAATGCATGTCCAGTAATAAGACTGTTGAAGTAGGGATGTTGTTCCTAAAAAAATATATTATATTACATGTTTGTAGTTTACAGTTCTGGCATATTTGCAGAGCATTGCAAGTTGTAATCATAACTTTGTTTTCCCTCTCCTGCTGGTTTCACTTTGACTAAGGACATACTCAGGGTACCTTCCTTCCTTCTTGGATGAAGACTTCAAATTGATTCTATTTTCATCTCATCATTCACCTCATCTCAGAATGTGGCTCCTTGCTGCGGGTTTTATTTCAATAAAGTTTACCATTTACTCTTGATATCAATCCCCTTCCCTCACCGCATTTTATAATAAGGTATGGTTCATGCGACACAACAGTATACTGTACATGCAACACCGAGCTTCAACTTGCAAAGATATTTTAAGAAATAAAGGTTACGTACTTATGTCTGATGTTGCTTTTTTTCTATGTGTGTGCGAGTGTGTGTAAATGAATGTATGACTACTGTTGTTGTGATCAGCCACAAGTTGAGTTTTTCACTCTTCAAGTGGTCTAACAGAGCCACGGCAGTCCAGCTCCTGGGACTGGAGAGCCTTCAAATTGGCCCCTTGTTCATGTAATTGTGCAATGTAGTCACAAGACCCCTCCGGACTGTATAAGTACAAACTACTAGTACTACATGATATAATAATACACGTTATGTTTGGATTCTTTTTTGACAAAGTCTAATAGAGTGTAAAGTTGTAGAGTAAGCACACAAGTGTCAGTGACCACGATGACAGAAGTTATGGTAACTATTGCAATGGTTGCATCGGCTGTATTTCTGATTTTGCTTGGGCACAATAATAATAATAATAGAATAGATAGTATTTCTATATAGCGCTTTCCCCGCTCTGCGGCAAGCTCAAAGTGCTTTACAGCCACTATAACCCTGACAGACCTAATGCATTCCGGAGCCTTCTCAACCTCCTGGGAGGCATACTGGTAGTGCTGCCTTGGTGAGCGCCCTTCGCTCATACTCATACCAGCATACTAACAAGATCTTTCACTGTGTTAAGTCCCTCCAAAATGTTTTCATGCACTTGGTCTGTGTGGTATCAACTGCATCAGTTTTCACTTTTCTTTTCTATCTAAGCTCCCAAAGCGTTCATAATAATATTACTGGCATCAGATTTACTCTATTCTGATGATGCAACTATAGTTAGCTGTACCTCTGCAACCTAGGACTGGAGGGCCTTCAAATTGGCCCCTTGCTCATGCAATTGTGCAGTGCAGTCACAAGACCCCTCCGGACCAGAGAACTGCTATGTGCAATACAGTCATCATTGAGTTGATGCTGCCTACGTTAATGCAACGTTTGGGGCATTTATGGGTACAGCCATGATTTAGGACTGAACCAGGTGAATGTCACATCATTTTCTGTAGCCCTGATGCTTTAACTTGTGTGAAAGAATTCACTAAGTTGACTACAACATGTGGGCAACAGGTACTTGAAGAAATGAGATAACAACCGGGAACAGCAAACTAGGTAAGAGTTATAAGGAGTTTGAGAGGAAAGAAACCACATAAACACAAACTTAAAGACACAAATAAAAAAGCAAAAACTCTGAAGATTTCATTGATCATAATTGTTTACTAGAGTGTCTTCTCAGGGCATGGCCAAGGCTCATCCTCCCATCCACTAAACACATCGTCTCTACAAAGTCTGCACCCAAAAATCATTTGGTTAGAACCAGGCAGTGAAGCAAACAATAGGACAACCCTGCCTGGTCATATCACATGCTGATCTCTCATTGAGTACATAGTGTTATTATGTGCTTTACTCAGCCAGCTTTGACCAGACCTTGAACTTTGATGAGAATGTGAAAACAACTAAATGAAGAGAAGAAGCTGCTAGATGAGCTGTCATTTTTTTCTTTCACAGATTCTTTTTTACTAGGGGTTGGACCCTGATGTCTGTCTGTCTTCAATCAATTAACTCCTCAATACATGTCGTAGTGTGTCCATTTCACTTGGACAATGATACTCCAACATGCTCGATCTAGTCTAGCACAAGCAGAAAGCAACCAAACTGTACAGCAGTATCATCAAATCACAACCTGCAGACATCAGGACCCATCGCTTTTATTTGTTGATACAGTGAAGAAATGATTCCAGCTGTCCCTTCCTAGGCAGTAACACAAATCATAAAAATAAAACCTTCTCTGAAGTTAACATAATCCCGTACATAGTGGACTACTTACTACAATGGTTGAGTTAAGAATACTATACGCTTGAAGTTGAAGATTTCACAAAAGAAAGTGGAAAAAAAATAATTTCACCAGATATACTTTGCTTTTGTTGAATTCATTGAAAATTAGAATAGATTAATGTAAATGTGACAGAGAAAGAGCAAGAGAGATACTATAATTGCAGAGGACAGTGGGGAAACATAAAAAAAAAGCAGGCATTTGATAGCACCTGCAACTACACATCATTGTACCAATTCCTTACTCACTGTGTAGAGAGTCTTGAAAATGCAAAGAGCGGATCAACTTGATAGCTAATGTTTGGAAATAACTCCCTCTTTCAAAGTAAAAAAAATTCAAAGGTTCATTCTGAAAATCAAAACAAACTATAGACAAATTCTCAATGTGCAGTCTTTTAAATGTATCGTACACAATCATGTAACATGAATGGTGTTTACTAAGTTAAAATCAAAACAGACAGTGCTGTAAACTGTACTTTTACTTTTAGCAATACTTATACAAAGTATTGATGTACATACTACTATTAGTATAGATATAGATGTATTAGTTTAAAACAAACAATTGAAAAAGCCAACAACTTTCAGTTTCAATCAAATACTGGACATTGTTCTGTTGACCCTGATATTTCCACACAGGATGTGTTGAATATGTACAAGAACAATCGGTAACAATTTGATAGGAGATCAATGAACCCAAAACACAGTAGTAGTAGTGCAAGTACAGAGAGAGTTGCAGCCTCCCTGCTTTCCCTTTCAGGTCGAAATCAATAAAGGGAAGGCCATGGCTCCATTCATTTCTTCTTATCTTTTGGCACTCCAAGGCTCACCAAAATTACTTCTTATCAAGAAATGTTACCATTTCACAATTTGTTTTGACTGTTGTAGACAACTAGACAACTCTTTTCCTCCCCTTCTTTACACTGGTTCACAGCCCACTTGGTTTGATGATTATCTCAATCTCACTCTGTTACTGTTGTTAAGACAAACACTGTATTCTTTGGATTCAATTCACTCTTTTAAAACAAACTGTTATTACACTGACATCATATACACCAGTGTACAGAAGTCTATGTTTGACGAGTCCAATTGTCTGACTTCTCCATGATTGATATACTGACTGTTTTCAAACAAGGAAAATACAAAGACAACAGTTCATTTAAGATTTCTTAACTTATTCAGGTCATCCATGACAAATGATTAAGATTTACAGTGAGATGACAGAACAGTTTAACCATTGAACTATCACCAGATTCTTATATTTATATTGTAGATACAAGCCATAAGTTTACAAAGACAGGCCAAACTAGGTATAAATTAATACAAGAAAATCACCACCAAGGTACAAGTACAATGGTAATCAAAAAAGTGTATGAAACATTTGTACTTCATCATGTAAATCAAATGTGGATACAATATTACTTTTTCAGTGTGAAACTTCGGTTTTTCCTCTTTTTTCTTTTGCGGGTGTACATTGGTTGTGCTTCACTTAGGGTTACAGCCTACAAATTGTAATTGAAGCAATTAGCCTTGTTTTAAAAACATGTTACTGTTACTTTCACTGTTACATTGGTATCACATTAGTAGGACCTGTATTTTTCTTCTTTTCCCCCATGCCCACCATAATACTAATAGCCAGTGTACTAAAAAATGTTAAGATTAATATTAAAAAAGAGTGGCAGATCAGATCATGCCATTAGTCGTTTAACTAGGATTAAGCTAAGTTTCTTCAATCAATGATGAGACGCCATAAAGGTTAGCCGCGAACATTATATCTCTCCTGCTCTTCCTCGACAAAACTACAAAAAAACATTCTAGAACATAGAAGAAGTAAGGAAAACATTGGTTTGTGCTTTGACTAAATATATATCAATGTAGTATAAAAGGAGACGAGTGTGCAAAAACAGCAAGACA
This sequence comes from Gastropteron pacificum, assembly GCA_031471215.1. Classification (NCBI taxonomy): domain Eukaryota; kingdom Metazoa; phylum Mollusca; class Gastropoda; order Cephalaspidea; family Gastropteridae; genus Gastropteron; species Gastropteron pacificum. The sequence goes on from JAUELK010101983.1 coordinate 14,705, forward strand.
ACAACAAACACACACTTTGGTAGCCAGCTAGGATGTACACAGTGAGCTCAGACTAAACTGTATGTCACATCTTGTTTGTAGTCATAGCAGTGGTAGTACAAGTCTACGCACACACAATACAACATATGTGGTGATTTAAAGGACAATAAAAATAATAATAATAATGAATTAAAAAATAAAAAAAAGAACAAAAAAGGGTGTATTTACGAAAGATAGAGAAAATGAGAAGAATGTGTACTTGTAGTAGTAGTAGCAAAATCTAGTGTAAAAAGACAGTGCCAAGTATAGTGAACAGCTGGGCAGAGCAGATGGCCCTTGTGTAGTAGTCGTTATAGTGGGTACTCAGATCTTCAGACGTTGTTCTCCACACCAAAAATACAAAAGACAACAACTAAGTAGACAGAGAGTAGTAATGACCCTTGACATGTACAGTAGGGTGTAGCAGTCAAGAATGACAACTGAATACTGAATACACATGTGTGTGGTGAGAACATCAAACTTTGTTATGACAATCATAGGACACAAAACTAAAACAGCTATGGTAATAAATGTGTGACAAACGATAGGGAGGGAAATGCATATATGATTGATAGTGATAACAAAGTATTCTAAGAACGGTAAGAATAATGATAGTGATAATAATAACAACAACAGTGATAGTAAAGTAAAACTCGCCAAGAGATGAGCTGGCATCACAGAAAGTATTGCACTTGACACTAGTAGTAGTAGGTAGAGGGGGCAAAATGGCTTTGAGAGAGAGAGAGAGAGAGAGAGAGAAGGGGGAGGGGGGAAAGGGAGGTGACCTGACCAGCATCAACAAAAGTGTGTACATCATCATCATCCCATGTGCCCACACAGAGGAGGGGCGGGAGTGGTGGCTGTGCTGGCCAGAACACACTGAGGCTACACAGCACACCACACATGAACACACATAACATTGTATTCAATTCAACAGCTAGAAGTAGAAGAACATAGTATGTGTGCATTTAGTGACTTTCAGTGAGTGTGGCACAACACACAGTGCTTGGTTTTCATGTTATTTTAAAATATTTTTTTCATGTCATAGTTTTAAAGTTTTCCGTTGTCAATTTCTGTACCTCATTTCAACTTCTCCATGTGAAATACCACTCCTTATTTTATTATTATACCAATCATAAAAAGGGGTCTAATTCAAAAATGTAAAAAAAAATAATCTAACTTTGTTTTGTTCTTGGGTGTTGTCTTTTTGTATTTTTTCCCCTTACTTTTACTACCACTGCTGAGTACATGTACAATAGCAAGATTGTCATTGTCAAATTACATCAGCAGACGTGGTTCAAGTCATCAGAGAACGAAAAAGAAAAAACAGAAAAAGCCAACACCCTGCCCCATTTTCATAGCATTTGGGGGCAATCAATGGTTTAGAAATATGTACAAAAAAAAAAAAGTGCTGTGTGAAGGAGTCAGGTCTGTCGGTGGACAGTTTTGTGAGCTCCTCCAATGTAGGCACTTGGGTGGCAGTGGTCACAGGGAGAAATTCTTTCAGGACAACCAACAAAACAAACGAGTCTGCTGCATAACTGGAGGGACATCAAATCATGTGCGGCTTGTTCTCCTCTTCTAAATGTGTGTATGGCAAAGTCAGAAAATTGTCAACAAAAACAACTTCATGGGGTAGTAACAAAAGGTATTATTAAAAGACAACAAAAAGCTCAACAATCGTTTGATTCCTCCATAAACTGCAGACGTGTACTTTGTTACAAGAAGGGACTTCACTTCAGACAGAACAATTAATCAAAGAGACAAGTATCATGATTATACAATACAGATAACTGATACATGTAATTGACTAATGCCTCGAACTAACCATTGCCTGAAATGGCGAAAACCTGTCATCATCACTTGCACAATTGACTTGTCAACAGGACATTTCCAAAGTTAAAAAGTAAAAAATGTGACCATGTCAGTGGAAGAGAAAGGTTTCAAAACACTAGAAAGAGAAAGAGCAAGACAAAATAAACATATGTGATTTTTTTTCCCGCTTTTGTTTGAGAGAAATAAGGGATTCAAAAATGTCTTGGTAGGAGAAAAATAGTCAAAGGAAAAAAGAAATACAAATAGTAAAATAAAAAAGGGAAAAAAAGAGAGAATAAGATATGTGTAGTAAAGGGAAAACCATGGGGCTATGAATTAGTACAGTGAAACAGCTACGCTGACACATCATACCAAGTGAAATCACTAAATACCCTGAGCTGGGAGAGAGAGAATTTTAAAAAAGGGAGTAGACTGGACATGCTAGGAGGTAGCCAGTCCGTGTGAGGAGGTAACATAGTACATCTACTACACGGGGTGTAGTACGGTAACATAGTACACTGTGTGTAGTACAGTACACAGGTAACATAGTAGTAGTATACTGTCATCACTGTATTTAGTAGAGTACACAAACTTTGGAGCTGGACAGATCACCTGCCAAAAAGCAACAACAGGCCTCCAGACATGGATTTCGTTAGAAGGGAATATATATGGCATTGTAAAAGAATTATAAAACAAAACATACAACAACAGATAGTAGTAGTAATTCTTGTGAGAATCTATGAAAATATTGATTGAAGAGATTATTATCATTATCATTACAATAAAAGACAATGGAATGTTGAGTTGACAAACAGTTACATTGTGATATACTTCACCATCGCTGTACCAGGATTCAGTGGTAGTAGTCTTGATAAAATAATAGTAAGAAACTTAGCAACAAACCTACAGCCACATCACACGCAAGCATCGAGGTCTTTGGATTTCGCATAGGAACTGAAGCAAAACGACTGTGAACGAAATCTTCTTCTTGTCTGGTTTAAAGAAAGATTTACATGAAAAGAAAAAGGTAGTCTGGGTTCTCTTGACTTTTGGCAAATCATGTTCAACTCTCTGTCATCAGATCCAAACAGTTTACACTGAAGTCATAGTGTTCGCTGAGACGTCAGACCTACTCCAGATAGCACTACCACCACAGAATATGACATCATGTAGTCTATTTACATCATGTGGCATATTAAAGACAGGCTTACATTTAAAGTTCTCAGAGCATACAGATATAAAACAGTCAACAGTGGGAGTAACATGAAAGCAAAGTAATAACTCTACTATGCATCTGTGTGAATTTAAACAACAGTATATATGTACACAAGGTCTTATAACAAATTTACAACAGATTATCACATAAATGAAGATAAATCAAATCAATGCTCTTTTTCGAAAAAGTTATTAATGTATAGGTATTATGTAACAAAATATATATAAGAACTTCTAAAATAGTTTTGGATCCAACTATGTACAAGCACAGAGTAAGTGTGAACAAACACAATCATATGTGTTGTAAAACGATCAGACCGTGCTGGCCACCAAAAGTACTGCACATTTGGTGAGAGAAAAAAAAGTGTCGCGAACTGCCGAGTGGGACAAACACAACGCAAAAACCATCAATGAGGACTTTCTGCACCAGCACCTTCTCAGTCAGCATTATAACAACTACTAAAGTCCCCATCTCCTTGACCATCTAGCTACAGAGTTGGGGTTCCAGTCCTGAGGTTGTTCCCCCCTGAGGTGGGTACACCTCCCCTCCACAGCACCCAACTCTGCATTCAAGTCCTCAACACAACGGCGTCACGACACAACAAAAGGGGCCAACAAGGGGGGGGCCCTTGACCCCCCCCCCCCCCCCCCAAGAAGGCAGCGGCCTCTCAGCCACACAAGCAGCAAGGGTACTGCTTTTCAAAAACTGGGCACCGGTCAGTGGCGTCCGCCCGTCCATCAGCTGTAAGATGTGTCCAGAGGCTCCGGCTTGACCGAGCTGCCCACTGTGTTGGCGTAGCAGTGCCGGAACCCGGAGAAGTTCCGCTCGCCCGGACGCTTGATCAGCGGCGAGTTGTTGAGGATCTCCTGGTGGTAGCGCAGCGAGTCTGTCAGCCTGTCCGCCCGAGCCCGCTTCACCTCGGGGGGCTCAGACTTCTTGATGGACAGATTGGTGGCCTGGAGCATGTCGTCGCGGCCTTTCTTGATGGACAGGTTTTCCGGGTACATCGAGTCCATGACGTGGGCCTGCCTCTTGAGGACCGGGGTCCCCGTGGAGGAGACGCGCTTCAGCTGCCGCTCCTGTATGGGCGGCGGAGTGTCCAGATAGCCCATGGAACGGTTGCGGTGATCTTTGAAGTGCTCCCGGGCACTCAGCGTGTGCATGCTGGTGGGAGGCGGCGCGTGGTGTGCCGCCGGGATGTTCACCATGACCGGCTGGGGTGGGCTCTGGTGCAGCACCGTCAGGGGAGGCATCTTGGAGCCCAGGGGAGGCTCCAGGAGGGATCCAGACCCAGGACTGCCTCCAGCGCTGCTCATTTGGTGGTAAGGGCTCACGCAGGGTTGGCGGGACGACTTCATCTGCTTGACCTGCACGCCCATCTGGGCCACGACCTCGGCCACGTCTGTCTCACTCTCCGAGCAGAAGACCCGGGCAGGCAGGGCGTCGTGTGACACTGGGGACCCCTGCCTGCGGTGCAGCATCACCTGTAGGTCTGAGGGGATGCCAGTCAGGAGCATCGTGTCAGTGCAGGGGATGCTCATCTTCATGGGGCCAAAGTCCTCGGTGGAACAGTGAACACCTGACAGGGACTTGAACTCCACCTGAAAACAAATAGTCATATTATTGAATAACATGTCATCGTCATCCTAACTGACAAGAAGTTTGACGCAAGAGCATACATCACTACCAGATATTGTACAAGAAGTTTACTGCAAGAACACACAAAACTACCAGATATTGTACAAACACTCTTAGTCATAGCATATTCTATAGGCACTAGATACGAATGCAGTCATAGCTTCTTAAAGCCAGTAGTAAATTAAAGACTACTTACTTTCACTCACTTTAAAAATGTTATCTTCTTATATTGCATGTGTGCATTAGATAATTCATATTGTAAAGTGATATTTGTACTTTTATGGTGTATAGTATATCATTCTTGCTCTCTATGTAAAGCACATTGAGCTTTTATAAGGGAAGACTGCTATATAAATAAACATTAATCTACTATTATTATTAATTTTACTAAATCATACAAAGCTTTTGACTTCATGATCACAGACACACACACACAAAAAGACTTCAAAAACTGACATGGTAAATAAAAATGACTCTCAAGAAAACATTTCAATCACTAGCCGACTCAGGGATGAGCGCTATATATATAAGTGATCTTTATTATTATTTTTATTAGTAAATCAAGTTATATGGGAACAAAACTTAAGTGTCTGCTGACCTGTCGTATAGTAGTGCTGGGCATCTCGCAGATGTCTCCTCTGTCTGACATGTCATCCTTGAGGGACGCCTCCTTCTTCAGCTTCTGGCGCTTCTCAGACAAGTCCAGGCTCCCGGACTTCTTGAAGTGTGGTTCAGGTGTGGCCGTGCGGGACATGGTCAGGCCATTTCTGTCGATGCTGATGTCGTCTGGGATGGGCTCAACGTTACTCTTGTCTACAGGACTGCACAGGACTATCAGCTCTGAACAAAGAGGGAGACAAAAAAAATCCAGTAATTAAGGTTGCATCTTCTCTAGCTTTTGCTCGGGCCATATTATATACGTCTCAAAAATGAACATTTAGCAGTCACAGAGTCTAATGATGCAATATTCTATCATATAAAATGAAAAACTTCACACAAGTTTAGGTCTATTATAACAGAACAGCAAAAATACTTGAAGTGGTTGATCTACCAATCAGGTTCAACAGCAGAACAGAGAAGCTGTAACTGTAGTGCAGTTGGCTAAATCCGTGCTTATTGAAAACTGCAATGATGAGATTTAAATTAAAGAGAGAATTTTAATTCCTTCTTTTGGTTTTGATAGAAAGAAATTTAAATTGAACAACAACAAAAAGGAAAGAAAAAAAAACCACAGCGCATATACGCTTGTAACTGAAATGTTTAAACTACAGTAATGTACAAAAAGCAAAAGTCCAAAGGCATGCGAAGAGACCCACCTCCGCCACTGTACTGCACCCTGACTGTCTTGAGCCAGTCAACAAACTTCTGGATGTCTTTCACCACAAGGCCTCGGATCAAGTCCAACACCTGTGTCTTGGCCTGCATCAAGCCTGGGGACACACAAACAAACCATTTTCAGACTAAAAACTTTGCATCTCTCATTTCATCAACTGGGGAAAACCTGTAGCTTCATTAGAGAGGCATTAAACGGTTGTCAAGAGTGACCAGCTCACAGCAGCACAATGGATTAGAAAATAACAACAACAACGATAGCTCAGATTTTGTAAGGGTTTTGTTCCATAAATCTTTTAACTACCAATAATCGGTCCAAATTCTGTACATCTACAATGTGTAGCATCAAAATGTCTTTTACATTATTAGTAGTAACAGTGAGTCAGTCACAAATATAACATTAATTGTAATGGAAAAAGATGCTTCTTGTGGTTGATGAAAATAAATCTTGAAAATCACCCCTTATCTATATTATTTAATACTATAGATCTATTAGCTTCTGAATTGTTTCATATCTCAACATTTTAAAGTTTAATGTGTGTATTTTTGTTAAACGGAGACAATTTTCAGAAAAAAAAAGACAAAGACAAAGACAAGAGATCTTTGATCAGGGTGCTAGGTGGCAAAAAATACGACAGAATTGTCAGCTCTGCCGCTCAAACTCAAACCAATTAAATGGCTTGCCAGGGGGAGACAGAATCTTGTTGCAGAGGATCAATGGGGAAAAAAAAAGAAGACCATGGAACACTTATTTTTCTGTAGAGAGTATTAATTAAAAAGATTTAAACCAACTTAAACATGGTCGCTTATTTAAAATGCCCAACAATTATTTTATAACCAAGGAATGTAAAAATAATAATAATTTAAGAGCAACAAAAGTGACAAGTATTGTGAAACATTTTGAAGTCCTGTCAGCTGTAGTAATAAAATAATGAGAGAGGAGCCCAGCCCTGGAGGGGGGGGGGGGGGGGGGGGGGGGGGG
>JAUELK010101984.1:0-12131 GCA_031471215.1 Gastropteron pacificum
CTTGTGTCATCTCTTTCCAGGTTGACTTGAAATGACTCTCCATCTGTCTCTGCTCTCAGTCACTCTGGTGCACTCTTTCACAGGTAGACCTGACCAGTTCCTGATGTCATCCAACCATATCCAGTGTGGTCATCTTCTCGCTCGCTTTCTTATGCGGTTTATAGTGTGCCTTATACTTGTAGTCCGGAAATTGTGGTAAACAAACTGTCAGTGTCTAGTAGTACTCAAGATGAAAACCAACACTCACACGTATGGGTTCTTCAGCTCCTCAGTGGCATAGTTCAAGTTGTTCCTGTGGAGAGATTGCAAAACAAAAGTTGATTATGAAGTAAAATCAAATTCCAAATATAAAAAAATGCTGAAACACAAGTCTTTAGACCAATGAATAATGTGAATAAATAATGACTTTTCACTTTGACTTTTAGTGTAATTTGTCCTACATCTTTTAGTTGTACAAAGAGGAAACACTTCCTGCCACAGAAATCTTGGTATTTTGCTCAACGTCCACTACATGCATTTCTACATAATCAAAAGAGTTTTTTTCTTTCTTTTAAAACGTTCTGCTCTTGCCCGTATGCTTATAAAATGTCAAAATCTCGTCGATATGACATATTCCTTAAAAAGTCGATGATCTCGTTTTTGTGAAATAGCAATAGCCTTGTTCTCTGATAATTTATCATATAATGCAGTAAAAGATATTAAATCAAAGCAAAGGACGAGCACTAGAAGTGGGCGTGTCTCGCTGATTGGGATGAACACATAAAATGGAAGCGTAGTGATTTTAGAATCTTTGGTTTGACTGAGTCCACAAAATGGGCCATGTGCCCTATCTTCCCAAATGAAGCAAATGTAGAATCGCTAGAGTCTCACCATCCATCGTAGGCCCAAAGTCCATCATAGAAGGCCAAGGCAATGGCAGCAGGGTTGTGAGACGTGTCTTCAAAGCCTTCGTTGATGTTCTCCATGTGACCTGGGGAAAGACATGGGTGTTTGTGTAAAAGTATGCTTGTTTGTGTCTTTGTGTGAAAGTACACTCATTTGTGTGACAGTATGCTTTGTGTGTTTGTGTGAAGGTAGACTCGTTTGTGTGTTTGTGCGAAGGTAGACTCGTATGTGTGTTTGTGTGAAGGTAGACTCGTTTGTGTGAAGGTATGCTTAGTACTAGACACAGGTCTTTGTGTTATTCAAATTGATATCATTTTGTTGGGTCAATATGTTACGTAATACATCAAAACCAACTTTCCATGTCGATGGATTACTGAAGTTCATTTCATCTTATAAGAGGCAAATATAGCCGATAGGCGCTGGTCTGTGGCGAAAAGCGGGGCTCATAGCACTAAGGTGAATTTCCCTGTTAAAGGGAAGGAAACAATATACAAAACACACAACTCCAACTTACCATTGGCCATGAGGTAGATGCCCCCAATGACAATGACGAAGATGGCAATCAGTTTGGCAAATGTGAAGAAGTTCTGTACCTTGGTTGCCAGGGTAACACTGTGGCAGTTGACTGCAGACACACACACTGAAACACAGACCACACGGGAATTGTAAGAGAAGGACATTTGGTAGTCATTACATTACAATTTAAAAATTACAGAAACACACACACACGTGCATACACACACAAATATGTGCGTGCACACAGATTCAGAAAACAAACGAGGGGGGCGCACGAAAAATTATAAAAAACGAATAGGGGGGGGGGGGCATTTATTCGATACCTTAGAGTACAACATGTATTTTCTACTTCTGCTAATCCAGTGGTCGTTGGGCTCTTGCTCTTGGGCACAATGCCTTCTTCTTCTTCAGTGATTCAACGACATATGGGCCTTCGCCCTTCTGTCTAGGCCCAATGCCATATGTAATAGTATTTGGACATATTCCTCAGCTGGTCAGTAGTTGTATACAGACTACCAAGGGAGCACTACCAGTATGCCTCCCAGGAGGTTGAGAAGGCTCTGGAATGCATCAGGTCTGTCGGGGTCATAGTGGCTGTAAAGCGCGTTGAGCTTGCTGTGAGCGGGGAAAAGCGCTTTATAAATGCTATCTACTAGTCGTATTATCAATTTGTTTTCTTCATCATCACCATCATTATAGTTATTGCGGGGAAAAGCTCTATATAAATGCTATCTCTTATTGATTATTATTATAACTAAAACTATTAAAACCTATTATAAAACTACACAAAAAAATCCCAGCAAGGCACACATGACTATGACAGAATGCCCAGAAGTTGGGCTACTCACAGATGTAGTAGTATTTGGACGTCTCCCTCAGCTGGTTTGTAGTTGTATACAGACTACTAAAACTATCATAAACTATTGTAAAAATATAAAAATCACCCAAGGCACACATGTCTATGCCAGAATGAGCAGAAGTTGGGCTACTCACAGATGCACATGATGGACACCAGCTTGACCAGGAACTGAGGGGATTCACAGTCAGGGAAGAATGGCTCCACCACATACACTCCAAAACTTAGGGAGACCACTGGGGAGAATGATAATAATACCATGGTGATGATGATGGTGATGATGATGATGATGACGACGACAAATTTGTGATTATATTGATGTTTTTTAAAGTGTACCCCGCCTTGAGCTCCGTATTCCAGGGGAGTGGGCGGTTTATAAATAAACTTCATTATTATTAGTAGTAGTAGTAGTAGTATTATTATTATTATTATTATTATTATTATTATTATATCAAGCAAGGATTTTGAGACATCAATGCCGCTCCCTTACTTCTTAAAAAAAAAAGAAGATTTTCAGCCGTGCGACCCTTTTTAGATCATATAAGAGGTGGGACCTACGTTTTCATGAATGACGAGAGGGGTGGACAGCCATGAAAACTGCACACGGAACATATGCTCAGAAAACCCTCATCTGGATTTGAACCCAGGTCGCCCCCTGGAGACCAAACTCATTAACCCAACGTGTCACGTTAACCATTCGGCCACCATGCGGCCCTGAAATACTCTCTAATGTAATGCTACGCTAACACAAATAATAATAGAACTACCTGCAAAAAGACTGGGCTTCAGCACAAAGACAGAGACCCAGGAGAAGAGGAAGGCAGGGATGGGTGCCAGGCAGGTGGGTAGAGCTTTCCCAGCCTCCAGTAGGTAAGCGTACTCGGCGCCAGACTTGGTGATCAGCGTGCCTAGCTCTGCATACGCCAGGGCCCCTGCGGAATTAAAGAAATAGCCCGTTAAATATGTGCCGGAGATTGTCTAATGTTTTTACGTATTTATATATAATATATATCATAGAATATACGTACGCCTTGAGCCCACTGTGTGGGGTAAGTGCGCGGTATAAACAACCAGTTATTGTTATTATTAGAATACATTTGCACATACATGTATTGACATACTGTTGGTACATGCACATGTTATGACATTATGTTGTTACATATATGTATGGACATGAATTTGGTACATATGCATGTATGTTATGACATCATGTTTGCACATAGATGTATGACAAAAAGGAAAGACGTTTCTACTATGGACATTTATGTTTGTGGACATATGTATGGACATTTATGTTTGTACATGTGTATGGACATATTGTTGATGCATACATGTATGGACATTGTGTTGTTACATAGATAATTTATGTTTGTACGTATGAAGAAAACAAAAAGATGTAAGCCTACAGATCCAGGCTTTGTTGCAAAGGAATTCTACTGAGGAAGTAAAAAGTCATACACAGAATATTATACATGACGATGCCATACATTGTTAACAATTTGAAACAGTGTTACTAAAAATTCAGTGTTGATTGAAAAGATATGCATGTACATTAGTAGATGAATGAAAGAAAGAAAGAAAAGAGAAACTAAGAGAACATACCTAGTTGAGAGATAAAAGTGGGGCGGGACATGAGAGGCATAAAATGATATGAGATGGCACCAGTTCTATGCAGTGTACAGACAGACAGTAGATAGGTAGGAAGGTAGATAGATAGGTAGACAGATAAGTAGGTTGGTAGGTAGGTAAATTCATACATAGGTATGTAAGATAAGAAAGCACAGAAAGTGTGTGTGTGTGTGTGTGTGTGTATGTGTGTGTGTGTGTGTGTGTGTGTGTGTGTGTGTGAGAAAGAGCGAGCGCACATGTGAGAGAGAGAGAGAGAGAGAGAGAGAGAGATAGAGAGAAAAAGAGACAAGACAGACAGACAGACACACAGACAAAAAGAGAGTGAGAGAGAGAGAGAAAGACAGACAAAAGGAGAGAGAGAGAGAGAGGGAGAGACAGAGTTGATCGCATTACAATGCATTTGAATACATTATGCAACTATGATACATTTGGCTAAATACTAGTACAGAGATTCTTCTTATTGTGTGCACTGTGTTAAAATTGTTAATGCAGCTATTACTACAGAACTTCTACTGTATTGACGGTTGCTCAAGGTGCAATGGACAATCATTTGTTCACCAATACTGTATGCAATTACAAAATACAAAAATGTCATTTTGCTTTTGTCTCTTGTTAAACAGGACAAAGGGAATTGGATGACTTTTGTAAAAGGTTCATTCCTAGTTGGTACCCCACCTCCAAAACAAAAAAGGAACTAAGAAAAGAGGAGGTCTGCTACACTGTTATTAGATCATTAGAGCAGGGCTTCTGAACCTCGTTCTCAGCGACAGAGTGAATATAATTTGTTTCACTAGAGTTTCCTCTTACAAGTTTTTAACTTGACCAATATGATCTTACTACCCATAATGATATTCTTCATTCAGTTATCTAACATTTGGTATTCAAAGGTTTTTGTCCTTGTTATTATGTTGTGCTTTACAGGCAGAAGAGTGACCCCCCCAAAAAAAAAAAACAACAACAACAACACAGCAACAAGCAAACAATGGAGACAGGCCCTAGAAAAAAAAATGTAACAGCTCTGACGATGGCATTGTAGGTTAGAAACTGTCCGTAAAGTGGATCATACACTTTCTAAATGTTCTATCAAGCAGTATGTCATGATAGACATAGAAGAGGCATGGTACATGAGGTGACTGAAGTGTAAAGCATGCAACAAAACATATCATGTTCATTATTGATGCGTGCTTAGTATCCACTTCTGTATCAGTAAAATTGTGATTGATGATTTTTTGTTGTTGTCTAAATAATAATAACTCTTTATAATTCAAGTTTAATTGTCAGATATATACATGTACATGTTTTAGTGACTTGTCTTTTCTGCATTCATTGTTTGTAATGCGCAATGAGCATTCATGTGAGTGGAAATGCGCAATATAAGTGTGATGTATTACTATTATTACTACATGTAGGCTACTTTAAACAAAAAATGCACAAAAGAGATTTCTAAAGGGAAATATCTTCACATTGGACCTGTGTCTGCTACAGAATATGAAAGAACACTACATTATTGTGTCATTATTGCGCAACCCTTTGTTCCACAATGAATCAAGTGGCAAAAGTCAAGTAAGTCAGTCATTATGTAATAGCCTACTCTACGCCAGACAGGGAGAGGTTATCAAGTTATAAAAGAAACATGCATATCTATATACTATTTAGATCACCATTTAGCATAAATGATTCAAAGAAGAAAAGCAAACTCAAGCTATTCCAGTCTGTGCTTAGATGCTGTGATAGTTAAATAAGACTGTTCGTAAAAGGAATTCATGATTAGCACCACAGATCTCAGACAGTTTCCTCTTGATTAAATAAGCCATTAAATCTTAGGTTTATCCATACAAAGACTAAATGATTAGCATTAATTATTTCAGACAGTTTTCTCCTTTTCAAATCATCATTAAATACTAGAAGTCTAGTGCCCAAATGGGAAATTTTCAAACTCAAGATAATTCAATGAACAAAAGAAATTGTCCAGAAACTTCGTAACTAAGGAACAAAAAATAACAGAAATCATATAGCATGTTTCAAACAAAGATCAATTCGAATATATGTAAATTATGCATGGAGTGAAGAAATGTCATGAACTTTTAACAAATATAACACACAAGGAGAAGAAAGTTCATGAAATTAAACAGTTACACACAAAAACACACACATCAAAGTGACATTGACGCGACGAAAACAACGAGAACTAGGCGGTGACAGCAAACAAGGGGGCGGATGAGATGAGGAGACACATGAAGTTTATCCCTGCAGTGGTCTACTGGTTTTCAATCACTGCGTGGACGTTAGGAAAATTCCCTCCACAATTTCGTCATTCTAAACAGAAATGTCTGTATTTAATCTATACATAATTTATGGACTTGGAACGCTTTCTCCTAGACCTTGCTGTGATAAATTTATTTGACACAATTTTTGTTTTGTTTTGTTTTGTTTGTTTGACTAGATTAATAATCAACAGAGAAACAGACACACACCATACAAAGAAATCTTTTTTAAAAAAGAGAAAAAAAAAGCCCATTGAGAAAAAACAAACAAAACAAAACAACATCAATTCGACAACTGTTAGAACTTGTACACAAAACTAAACAAGACAAGACAACACATTAGATCTTCTTGTTTTATAGGAACCCATGAGAAAAACAAAGCAAAAAGCCTTAAAAAAAAACAACAACCAATACCTAAGAACAGCAGCACATGAAAAAAAAAGACAATCAGGAATTTTAAAAATGTTTAAAAAATAACACATTAACAATTACTTCGATGCTTTAAAAAAAAGCTGTCCCTAGAAAAACAAAAGGAAGTAAAAAAAAAAAGGATAAAATCATTGAAAGGACAGTCACAGCTACAACAAACAGTGTTACATAAAATTACAGAATAGAGTTTCCGGTTCAGGCAGGGAAAGACTGACGGCAATGTTTGGATTTCACTTTGATAAAATCATTCTCAATACTTATTCTCCATCACAGTTCATTGGGGGGCTTCAAATGCCTTCTTGCTCAAATGTTTAGTTCCCAAAAGTTCCAGAAAAAATCTCTGGAAGATGCCACATGTCAGTCTTCACCTTGCACAGAACATAGGTGCCAGGAATGACGCTACTGGCTCAAAGGTGAATAATTTTCTTGGACATGTCTCAAAAATTTGACATGAACAAACTCGTCTTGTAAGCTGCCTAGAAGCCAAATTGACATGGAGTAGACGCTCATCTCCAAGAACACGTTGGAACGTTTCAGAGTTGTTACTTAGTATTGTGGAGGGAACCTTGACTACCAACATCACACAAACAAATGGAACATCAATCCTTAGTCAGATAGACATGGCCGACATTTGTTTTTCTTTTTTTTTGCCAAAGAGTCTAAACTAAAAAAAGCAAAGATCAAATAAAGAAAAAAAAGTAAAATAAAAAGGAAACTTTCCCACTTACTCCCCCCCCGAGTCTAGAGAAAGTTGATGCTTCTGTCTTAAATGATGTCCCCCCTTTTTGCTGTAATTTCTATGGCCTGTAGGCCTACATAGCATTGTTGACTTAAGTATTTGTTATTCCAATTCCTTTCCCACTGACTAAATTTACTAGCAAAATAGAAACTTAGCTCGTGTGCCAATTTACCACTAACTACCACTTAGTCATTTTATTTCACACTAAATCATAAAATGGGCTTCCTCGTTAATCTAGCAGAAGAAGAAAATAACTTCAGCTTGTTGCAGGATAAGATTGAACATGCAACAACTTTGCTCACCACCCCTCAAGCCCTGCTGACCTATGACCTATGACCCCGAACATTTCTTTGTTTCAAACTTGCACTAAGTACTAAGTAGGCCTACTCTTGAAGTGGTCTACAGAGCCATGTCCTCTCTCAATGTAAAAAAAAAAAAAACAGAAAAAAAAGGCTTGTGAAATAGAACAAGAATAGTTTGGTAAAAGCAAAGTTCATAGCACCTAGGCGAATGTCCCTGAGTAGGGATGAAAAAGTATCAAAAATAAAAATTGTTGAAAAAGAAAGAAAAGTTTTAAAAAATTTGAAAAGAAAAGGTAAACACCTACAATTTCAAGTCGAGGCCATGTGTACCTGCCAAGTGCAGATTTCTAATTATAAGAAGTCATAGAAGGTGATCTGCTGTTGTCAGACAGCATCAATGTCTGCTGTACACGCCCACTTTAACTGTCTACAATTTCTTTTCTCTTTCGCTTTTTTCGTTTTTCCGAATAGAAAAGAACTGCAGGGTTCTCTCCCCCTGAGATGGAAGGTTTTAGCCAATCAGGTGTGAGGACACAATGCTCGGCCAAAGTTGACTGACAGGTTTTGGGGGGACTTTTCTGACACTGGGCGTGTACTTACATAGAGAGCCTAGCTCGAGGCCCCGCCCCCGCATGTGTTCTGCAGGGTGGGCGTGGTGGGGGGGAGGAGCCAGAGACGAGATGAGCCGTCGAACACCGCCCACTCCCTGCTGGGGACAACAGAGTTTAGCCTACGGGGGTCAGAGGGGGAGGAGAGGGGGACTGCAGTGGCCTCGCCAACCCCTCATACCCATTTTTCCTCTCAACTATTCTGAAATTTTGTGGTGTGGCTCGTCTTTCCAGCCACAGGTGCTGACTGGTTGGACGGCACTGGTCGGAGGAGAGGCATCCTTAGATGCCTGCCGTGTGTGGCTTAGGGGGGGTGGGGGGGGCTAAGGGTGGGCAGACCTGTGACATGAAGAGAAACGGAGAGGTGGCATGGATTAGACAGGGGGAGCCGAGAGAGTGGCCCCCCCCTCAAGGGATACTGAGACAGAGAGAGAGAGAGAGAGAGAAAGAAGAGACAGACAGAGAGAGAGAGAGTGAGAGAGACAGACAGAGAGAGTGAGACAGAAAGAGACAGAAAGAGAGAGACAGAGAGAGATGGGGAGAGACAGAGTGAGCGTAAGAGAGAGACGGAGAGAGAGAGAAAGGGAATGATGAGAGAGAGACTGACAGGGAGAGAGAGAGAGAGAGAGAGAGAGAGAGAGAGAGAGACAGAGGGACAGACAGGCAGACAAAGATGGAGACAGAAAATGAGAGTTAAGCAGTGAGATGTAGTGATTGGGGTTAAAAGGACATAGAAGAATACACATTGTTACATGCAAATGTTTAGGGAACATACAAAAATCATAAGAAAAAGAAGAAAAAAAAGGAAGAAAAGATCAAATTCAGGTGATTAGATTATCAAAGCGCTGAAAAATAGGCATCGGTAAAATCATTTGAGAAAGGTGTGCCTCTTCAAGAAAGAAAATAGAACAAGAATAAGAAAGAGAAAGAAAAAAAGAGAAAGAGAGAAACAAACATGATACAACAACATTGTCAAAAAGAAAAGAAAAGACAGAAAGAGGCTTCACAAAACATAACATAGAATCTTTATTCATTCTCCTCTCTCCCTCTCTCTCTCTCAACACACAAGACTCACACCCAATATCTCACAACACCAGTCCAGTCGCACAGACACAGATCTGCCTTTAATGGCAAAATCTTCCAATGTTCTGCATTCATTTTGAAGTTCCAGAATGGTGTAATCGAGATAAGGACAACAATAACAATACCAACAACAACTGCAACTGCTTCCTTCACAGCTGTCTCATTCAAAGGTAACAGGTGATGAAAGTGAAAGAAAGAAGAACAAAAATGTTTGTGTTGCTGAATTCAAAAGCATTTCAAAGCAAAGTCACGCTAAAGCAAGTGAGCACATACACTCAAAAATTAAACACTAGATGATGACACTGACAGACAGACATACACACACACACACACACACACACACACACACACACAGGAAGATAGACAGACAGACAGACATAGACTGACATACAGGAACAGACAGTGAGATAGAGAGAGAGAGACAGACAGACAGAAATACAGACAGACAGATGGAGATGCATACACAAACACAGACATCCACATACCACACACACCCGCACATACACACACACACAAGACCAGATGCTTGGGTGGGGAGAACAAACAAAAATATATTGTTGGGACATCCACTCGTATGTATAGAAATGTCCCATCACTTACAATACACCCACACACCGTAAAATGGTATTATGAGGTTGTAAAAAAAAAATGTTTAAGCGAAGCAATTTTATTATTGTTGTTGTTACTTTAAAAGAAGATAAAATAACAACAACTTTGTATGTAATAGCATGAAAAGAGAAAGATGAAAAAATACTTTGGAAGATTATAATGAAATGAAGAGAAAAAAATAAATACAAAAACAAACCAATCTCTCACCTCACCATTCACAACAGCTTCCAATGTGTAAAATATTAGATTTTTCAAGAGAAATAAAACAATTTGATAAAAAGATGAATGAAAAAAAATGTGAAGAAATGAAAAATTCATGACAAGATGACTGAAAAAAATGTGAACACATACAAATTTAAAAAAATGAATGAAAAATGTGAAGAAACGAAGTATGAATAAAAAAGATGACTGAAAAAAAAAATGGCGAAGAAAACAAAAAAATGGATGACGCGGCCTCAAGTTGCGGCCCTTACCAAAGAGGGAGATAACTCCACAGGCCACCCAGATGATGAGACTGGAGGCCACAGAGCCGGAGCTTGCGATCACTCCCTTGGGCGAGATGAAGATGCCAGAACCTGGGTTAGACAGAGAAAGTTGGTAAAGTTACAAAGTCTAGAACTTCGCTTAGACATGTTGTTGTTGCAATCAGACAAAAGGTAGGAACTAATCGCTCTTAGAGCCGTCTAATAGACCTACAGAGCCATGGCAGCCTGGGTCTGCAACCTGGGACTGGAGGGCCTTCAAATTGGCCCATTATTCATGCAATTGTACAATGCTATCACAAGACCTCTCCATACCAGTGGCTTAGGCTTAAAAGACCCTTTTAGAATACTTTGCCTTCGGGAAAAAGTCTATCTCTATTGAACATCAGCTGGACACCAAAGCCCTTGTGAGAGGCTATCTGCACCAAATTTGGGCATCATTTTCTATTCTGTAAATAACAATTTATTATAGAAACCCCCAAAACATATTAGTCCTTTGTTCCACAAGGAATCAAGAGGCATAAATCCAAGTAACTCAAAGACCACAAGGTACTGTATGGGCTACAGATGGAAACTAAAAGAGAGATGCCGGCACTGCCAGAGAGGCCCCGAGACAACAGACCATATTGTCATTCATTGCCCAGTGACAACAGACCAGATTGTCATTCATTGCCCAGTGACAACAGACCATATTGTCATTCATTGCCCAGTGACAACAGACCATATTGTCATTCATTGCCCAGTGACAACAGACCAGATTGTCATTCATTGCCCAGTGACAACAGACCAGATTGTCATTCACTGCCCAGTGACAACAGACCATATTGTCATTCATTGCCCAGTGACAACAGACCAGATTAATATTCACTGCCCCGAGACAAGTCATGCAGGAGGCTACATGACAGTCCTGAATGCAGGGGAGGAGTCGCATGAATGGACAGAAACATTCAAAGTTGAGGTGTAGCCATTCGATACTAGGCCTACTATTGTATGTCTCACCAATCATGGTTCCCACAATGAGGGCTGTGCCGGACAGCAAGCCCATGCGAGGTTTGACCCTGACTGTACCGTCGGCGTTGAGTGGGCCGTCAGTGCTGGCGTCACTGCCAGGTGTGCTGGGCTCATTGGTCAGGTCACTGTACACAGGGGTGCCGTTTACCTGTGGTTTAAGTATTCAATATGACAAGTTAGTGCTGAAAGTAAGACATTCATAAAGTGTACATAATAGTTATTGTCACTGTACACAGTTTACCTGGGGGGTGAGGGGGGATAGGGTGGGGTGAGGAAGGGCATCAGTTGAGACCAACTCAAGGTATGCCTCCCAGGAGGTTGAGAAAGCTTTGGAATGAATCAGGTCTGTTGGGGTAATAGTGGATGTAAAGCGCTGTGAGCTTGTAGCATGGGGTAAAGCGCTATATATATGCTATCTACTAGTACATGTTGTATTATCAATTTGTATTCTTCATCATCATCATCATTATTGTTATTATTACCTCAGGCATTCCTTCGTATGTCTTGAGACCCAGGAATTGATCAAGGTCAGCTGTCTTGCCTGGCTCGGGTTGTATGACTGAGGGCACAAGACATTCAACAAGATAAGATAAGATAAGATAAGATTAGACAAGACAAGACAAGACAAGACAAGACAAGACAAGATCAGATCAGATCAGATCAGATCAGATCAGATCAGATCAGATCAGATCAGATCAGATCAGATCAGATCAGATCA